>MKGJ01000072.1:44843-69207 GCA_002018255.1 Bretziella fagacearum | reverse complement strand
TATTTATTATTTATTATTTATTATTTATTATTTATTATTTATTATCTATTATTTATTATTTATTATTTTTTGCTTTAGCTGGTTTGTGCAGTTACCCTTTCTAGCCAACTCTATACCTAACTGACCATTGTTCGTGGGCTTCCCCTTTTAGGAATTCTCCATATCTCCTTCTGTCCCGAAAAAAAACATACGCAAGCGGTTGCTCTCTTGTTGTTGTTGTTTTCTTTTGCTCTTGCCTTTTTTTTTTTTTCGCTTGCTNGGGGGGGGGGGAGTTCCCGTTGTTGCCCACCTTTCTTTCTATTTATTTGGTAAACTTGGTGCTTTCCTCAAGTTTCAGCTTCTTTTCAATTCTGCTTGTTTCCCTTTCTCTTCCTCTTCTTTTTCTTTTCTCTTCTTCTTCTTCTTCTGTGTCTGAAGGATAACACACAAAAATCTTTTCTGTTCTTTGTCTTTTCGAGGCTTCATTATCGTCAATTTTATTTCTTTCCCCCCCCAGAAAAAAAACCCAAAAAAAAACAACCAAATTCGCATCTCTTTCCCAACCCAAAATCTTTTAATTGCCTTTCGTCTCCTTTGATAGAAGGTGTGTACCGAATAACTGATTCCCGTGTCGCCCGACTAATGCGGATTATCATGAAAGAGTGATGGAACTTGTCGGATGGCCCTGATAAACTGGAACTTGAACTTAGTTGCTGACTACTGGGTTTTCTTGAGATCCATCATCTCGTGATGGTGGCTCTTGTAAAGTCCAGTTTTGAGCTATCGTGGGGGGTTGTTCAATAATTAGCCTTATCAGCTGAGACATCTGGACACACAAGATCTATCTCCTCATCGATTTCCACACTTTCAGCCTCTGCAGCTATGCAATACCGCCATAATCGAATCCTAGCATCAATCCGCTAACAGACATAGTTCTTTGTGCAGATCATAATAAAACCTCGTCAACATGCGCGCTTTCACTGTCCTCGCTGCTTTCGCCCTCGGCGCCCAGGCTGTCACGTACACTTATGGCAACACCACTGTCAACATTTCCCAGGTTTCCAGCTCCGAGAAGTGTAAGAAGTCTTTTTTTTTTTTGTCGTTGCCACGATTTCATCATGAAAACCTAAATATTAACTACCTCAACAGCTGCTTACTGCCGTGGTCAGCGCAACACTTGCGACGAGCTGTGCGACAACAACACCGATAGCAACACCTGCGATACTGTAAGCCTATACCCGACGTAAAACGTGCACCTGTCACCCAAGGTTGCATCTGTGAATATACATGAATCTTACGGGGGGGAAGGGGGGGACACATTACTAACTGTTTCTTCCGTCCCACTACAGTCTACCCTGGACTACTCCTGCATCTGCTCTAATGGCTCTGCTCCCGCAAACCTGAGCTCATACGCTGCTTCGATGGATGCTTACATGTGCCAGGCTGCCTACAGCCAGTGCATTGCCACCAGTGTTGGTGACGCCCGGGCTCAGTCCGCCTGCACCACCAACATTTCTGACACTTGCGGTACCAAGGATGCTTCTAAAGCTTCCAGCTCGTCCAGCACCTCTTCTGCTGCTTCATCGGCCACTGCCACCGCTACCAAGACTGCCTCGGCGACCGCGACCACTACCGCTGCCGCTACTTCCACCACTGTTGCCTCTGGTGCCGCCGGCCGCATGGTAGGCTCCGGCGTTGCTCTGTTTGGTCTCTTGGCTGCTCTTTTGTAAAGCGGACTAAATTTTTTATTCTTTTCCATCATCTTTGCAAAGATGATGCGAACTGACTGCTCTGTCCGTTTACCACACGGTGTCTTGTTTGGGAAAGCCACCTAGGTTTACCTTTTTCTTGGAGTTTTTTTTTTTTTTTTTTACAACTCTGAGCGTGGGGTATGTCGGGAGGAGGAGGATGATGATGTTGAGGGAATAAGCCGACGATAAACAACACTTGGGCAAGTTTCCTTTACTATTGACGGCCGGAACGAGTGCTACTTTTTCTTTGACTTGTTTTGTCGAACAAGGACCGAGAGAAAAATGTACATGCACACATGCCTTTTTTTTTTTTTTTTGTTTTTTTGTTTTCCACATTCAACTCACTTTAATTTCACTGGCGGGAATTCTGGAAGAGGTACTGGTGCGGGCTTGGTTTTTTTTTTTTGTTCACTGTAATGATGATGGATCTTGAAAGAGAAAAAAGATGAAGCTTGATTGGAGAGGAAGATGGCTAAGCCCCCCTAGCAAAGAGACGGAAACCCGAGATGGAGATCAGGGAAAGCCGGACAAGGAGAAGCTCAGCATCACGGCCACCTTTTGGACTCATTTTTTTATTTTATTTTATTTTTTTGTATGGAAGCTGTGGAGGGGGAATACGCAGTCTATTGAATTCAAGAGATGGGAATTCACGTGGGAGAAATCTCACCATGAGCACGCTTTTTTTTTTTTTTTTGACTTGATACTCTTCTGGGATTCAATTTGTCGATGGGTTGGTTCTGCTTTAGTGTTGTGTTCTTGGGGGAGTGTCAAATGTGATGATGGGTTGGTTCTTGATGACTCTTGTAGATCGACCCATTGTGTATCTTGGTGGTGGCCCCTTTTTTTTTTTTGTTTCTTATTTTTCACTTGTTTTGTTTTCTTTTGGAGTTTTATCTGCATTATTGTCAACTCATACCCCTCACCACAACTAACGGCGTTTGGCTGGGAAAGAGAAACGAAAAGGCTGATGTCTTCTTTATTATTGTTTTTTTTTTTTTTTTTCTTCATTAATTGTTGTTGGGGTTGGGGTTGGGGTTGATATCTTAATCATGTCTTGATTTGATATTGAATTGAGTTTTTTTTCTCTCTATATTCTGGTATTTTGTCCTTTTTTTTTGTGTGTGTGTGTGTGTGTTTCTGTCGTCTTTGATTGTGTTACGTCAAAGCCGTCTTACCAAAGCTAAACACGCCCTCCTGGACAAATGATTGCCCAGACTAACAAAAGTTTTAGGAAACTTGGAAGGTTTGAGATTGTCCATGACAGAGTGAGGCTGTATTTTAGGCCAGCGGTTATAATGCGGGGTTTTTTTTCTTTTTTTTTTTTTTTTGAACAAAGGGAAAGAGGGAAAGAGGGAAAGAGAAAGAGAAAGAGTAGATGGATTAGATGGATTATGGAATCTATTCTAACTGGGAAAGAAGTAAAAGACCAATGTATGTGTACTTTCTTTATTGAGAAAGTGAGAGAGAGAGAGAGAAAAGAGAAAAGAAGAGAAAGTGAAAGAAGCGAAAGAAACTAAAATGGGCAGGAACTAACGTACAATCTGAGTGAAATAGCCGTTTCTTTGAGGTTTCCTTTTTGGGTGTTCTTGGAAGGGATTCTGGGATTTTGATTGGTTGGTTTTAACAAGGCTGAAAGGAACGAAGGGAGCGACTTCTCTCTCTCTTTCTCTCTCTCTCTCTCCTCTCTCTCTCGCGATTGTTTGTTCTTTGATGAATATTTTCTTTTCTTATTGATGAATGAATCTAGGCCTGGGGACTTTTCGAGGCTGGAAATGGAACAAAGAAACAAAGAAATCAAATGAAAGCTTTGGAGTCTTGCAGAGGGGTTGGTTGGTTGATGGAGAGAAGATAAAAGAGGGGAGAGAGGACGACGAGGTGAATGAAGACGAGATGATTTCTTTTTTTTTTTTTTACTTTCCTTCATTAACGACTTTGTTGGAGTTTGTTTGAAACTTTTAATGTTGATTGTTACTGACTGACTAATTAGAATCATTTGTTTCTTGTTTCTCTTACTTCTTCTACTTCTGCTTCACCTTCTACTACCGTCATCATGAACTTTGTTCACAACATCTTGGGCCACTCTAGTCCCGTTCAATCATCTCCTCCCAGCATCCCCTCGACCGAACCCGATGAACCCGAAGACCGCAACAGCCGCAACAACCTCAATGGTCCCGATGGCCCCAACGGCCCCAACGGCCCCAACGGCCTTGATGACCTCGGTCCCGACTCCATCACCCCCATCGACATCAGCAACCTCCGTGGTGTCTTTTACAACTCCGGAATCACCGCCTCCCTCCCCCCCGCCAACCGCCCTACACTCAACACATTTGGTGTTGAACTGGAATTCTTTGTCGCCGCCATGTTCCAGGGATATCCAAACCCCATGGCTGACAAGATCAAGCCCATCATCATACCACTGTATGTTTCTCCCGAAGATATCGACAAACGTGTGGTTGGAGAGATCGGTAGGCTTCTGACGGAGCATGACTTTCGGATGGCGTTTGAGACGGATGAGAGACATGCTCCCAATTATCAAGGCACTCGCAAGGTCTCGCATATGCGTCCAGATATCCTACCGACTGGTGACGAAGAAAACAAGATGGGTGATGGCGAGCTGCATTCCACCTTTTGGACTGTTGGCAGCGATGGCTCCCTGTATGAGGATTGGTGCGGTGGCCACGGCATCATGTGGGTTCCGTGTGAGATTTCCTCGCCCGCCATGTGGGAAGGAGAAGCTGCAAACCGCCAGGTCCAGCGTCTGATTATGACGCTCCGGAAGAACCTCGCTGTGCGCATCAACGGCACTTGCGGCCTCCACGTCCACGTTGGCTATGGCCACGTAAAATACACCTTGGATGCCCTCCGCAAAAGCACAGCGCTACTATGGGCTCTGGAACCCATGTTGCTGGCTTTGCATGCCGAGGGTCGTGGAGATGCAACTTGGTCGCGGCGCATGCGCGAGGAGAGACAGAATGAAATTGCGAGGGGGAGGGATCCCGCTGATTCTTGGGCGGCGTACATGGAGGCCGAGCCGGGAGAGGCTTTGAGGGCTTTGGCGAATGGCCGGCAGAGGGAGTTTCAAGACTATGGCATGGATGATGATGATGATCGGGCTTTGGGGTATGCCCTCGCCCTGGGGAAATTGGGGCATAAGAAACAGACACGCCAGCGGTACTGGCTCCAGAGTAAGGTCGACTTATCGCATGACCCATCGAATGCTTTCCGCGAAATATACGGGAATATGGCCAACGATATCATGGCGCTCCATGGAGTTCCCTTTGACCGGCTCAACCCCAAGGTATCGGTTGGCTGGCCGGAGCGCGGCGTCGATCGGTTCCCGGAGCTGGAGGCTCCGCCGCCGATGGAAGAGGATCAGACGAGTATTATGCATGGACGTCCCAAGTTTGATCTTTATCAACTCAATGATGCCAGGGCGAGAGCAAAGGGATACTACTGTCACGATACCGACGTCAACGTCGTCGCGCATATCGTCGGGTCTACCGACAAGAACGTTGCCTATGCTCATAAACGCATCAACGACCTGGATAAAGCCTACCAGGCGGGAAATCTTAAACCCGTCAACAACATGGCTGATCCCATTGATTGGGCCCCGCCTCCGATAGACCTTATCCCGCTGTGGGCCGTTCCGCAGCCTGTGGATTGGATGCACCTTCGGAATGTCTGCAAGGCGAACCATTTGCGCCGGCCGTTGGTGCCGTCCATGTGGCCACGCGAGAAATACTATGCGCCGGATCCAGTAAGCATGAAGGGGCTATTGGATGCGATTCCGGAGTTTGACAAGACGGATGTGCCGGTTCGGGATACACAGTCGATGTGGGCAGGAGTCAATGCCATCCTAAGCTGTGATGTGTCAGCGGAGCAGGTTTCGCGTATGGTGAAGTACTACGATACAAAGTATTCGTCGATCAACTTTCTAAGAGTGTCGCGGAAGAGTGGCGGGCAGTTGTCGGATACTCTGGAATTCCGGATGGGGAGTCCATCGTTGAATCCTGGGTGGGTGACTACGTGGGCCAACATTGTCACGGCCATTGTTGGGTGGGCGGGCCGGTCAAACTACCGGGAGTACATGCATGTGCTACGGTTGATTTCACTGGCACAGCAGCCGAGTGAATTTTGTCTAGAGGGGAGCAAGCCGGAGTATGACTTGGTGGCGTTTTTGGAAGATATTGGGGAGCTAGAGTTGGCGAAGCGGGTGGTGAAGAGGTTGGAGAAGGGGAGAGAGGCGATGACGGAATGTTATGGGTTTATTCACAAGGGACGGGCGGAGAGGGAGACGTTTTTGCAAAAGGCTTTGGAGATGGCGATGGAGGAGGAGAATTTGACGGCGGAGAAGGCGCAGGGGAATTTTGGGAGGGAGGAGAGGCAGAGGCAGAGGCAGGGTTCGGTGATGAGTTTTGAGACTGGAGAGGATTCCATTTAGGAATTTTGAGGGTTTTCAATTTTGATAGATGTAGTTAGTTTGATTTATTTGATTTAGTTTTTTTTTGTTATTAATCATCTTGATTAATATTGGTTTTATAAAACTTGTCACCTCATTTGAAGTGACAAAAGGCATCAGAGATAACCACGTGATATCACTATTAGGGTTACTGGAAAAGTAGGCGGGGTCTATTGTTGATAAAAATAGAGAGTCTGTGATATGGGATAGTCAGGCAAATCAAGTGGGCGGTTAATGAAAATTGAGAGTCGATGATTTAGATATAGACTACTACTCAGCTTGTTACCCGGTTAGAGAGAGAGTTTGTTTTCCTGCCGAACAAGTCTGTCTGAAAGGGACGAGAGAAAAGGCCGACACTCATTATGGAGAAAGATTAGGAAGACAGACAGGAAGAATACCCTGGCCTCGCTTGTTTTGTGCGTTTCGCCCGGGTTATATGGACGCCCGGGAGATGTGGACAGCAGCAGGATGAAAGGAATATTAGATTTAAGGTTGTTTTCTTTTTTTGGTTGGGAGGCGGGGATTGTTGGTGGTGGAAGAGGANGGGGGGGGGGGGAAGTGGGAGAGGTTTGTAGAAGGGGAAGCGAAGATGGTGTAAGAACACACACTACGCACTGTCTTTATATCTACTCGAACAACCAACTGTCACTACATCATAAACAAGTCTACCATTATCTGAATTCATTCTTAACAAGAGATCGTCCGACCTTGGCCTCCATATAATGACGTATATTATCTCTCTCTCTCTTCTCTTAGATACTCTCCAATGACGCATATCCCACTCAAACCCACAACCTGCACCTCCCCCATCCTCCCCCCCGAAACATACATCCTCTTTCGTCACCCGACTTATATGCAAGTCTCAGCCAACTGTCCTTCTGCCATCATATAGCTCCTCAACCACTCAGAATGTATGCCCAAATGTGATAAAGAATCTGCCAAGACTTTGATATGCTGAGAACCGGGGCGTAGACATGGAAGGGGGGGAGTTGTAATGTGGGTGACCAACAATATATGTATTCAGCTCAGTGATATCTAGTGCCCAGTTTGTGTTTACCTTGGGTTTCCCTCGAAAACCTTTTCCAACCTATAAATACAAAACCCTCCCTTCCATCCCTCAATTCTCACGTCAACCCTCCTCTCTCCCACCTGCCCTCATCTTCAGGAATTCCACCCACCATGCACCCAATCACCCCCCTCTTCCTCTTCCTCCTCACCACGGCAACCCCCGCCCTCGCCCGCTTTGCCCGCGCCGACTCTCCCTCCTGGAAACCTCCCCAAGAGACCGCCACCGCTGCCACCCCCGTCGACCCCTTTGGCGATGCCATTGGCATCCTACACGGCCAGGCTCCCGAGCCGACGTCTGCGCCAAGGTTTGCTGCCGAGGAGCTGGTGGCGAGGTTGGATGGGTATACCATGGGTACTAACACCTGTGGGTTCGTGACGTCTTCGTGGAGTGAGTATTTTTGCCTCCTTTTGAGTCTTAATCATGACCATGACCTTGAAATTTTGGCATCTTTTGAGTGACTGAATGCTAACTTGTCCCTTCTTCCATTCTTCCCTCAGGCGAACCCATCGTCTGTGTCTCCTCTGGCTATCAATGTACAAACATTGGAAACTACCGCGGCTGCTGCAACGACCCCTCCTGCTCCGCCATCAAAACCCGTTGCCTCGACTACAGCGCCTCCGTTCGCGGAGCCTGCACAGCCTCTGACTACCACACCGTCTGCTGGTAAGCTCTCTCTGTTACTCTAAAATTCTTACCAGATACATGGCCCACTAACTCTTTGTTCATCTCATCAGTTCCATGGCTACAGCTCCCTACTGCTTCACCTACATGTTCTCTACTAAAGGCTCAACCTACAGTGCCCTTGCCTGTGATACATACTCTGGCGCTGGCACCCTTCTCGATTATCCGCCCATCTACACGGCCTCAGATGACTCCACCGATAATGTATCCGCTACTATTGCCTCCTTGACACTAACATCCGCCCACAGCTCCACCACCCGGTCCGTCGCCAATGCCACCACCACTTCCTCTTCTTCTTCTTCCTCCTCCTCCAAAACCCCCACCGGCGCCATCATTGGCGGAGTAGTCGGCGGCCTCGGCGGCCTCGCCGCCATCGCCGCCGCCCTCTTCTTCTTCCGCCACTCCAAAAAGAAATCCACCGCCACCCCAGGTATCCCTCACCCCACGCAATCCACCATGTCCTCCTACCCTCCCACCTCCCCGTCCACCACGTACACCCCTAGTGGCGGCCCCGGCTGCGTCTACCCCGCTGGATATGCCCCGCCAGGACAGCCGCCGTATGCTGAGCCGGTGAAGGATGCGTATGGGAATACGTATGTTAATGGGCAGTTGGTGGCACAGGGGACGCCGTCGCCGGTTTCGCCGCCGGGGGGTATTAGCGGGGTGCCTGTTGGGGGCCAAGGTGTTCCGGGACATGCGGGGAATCCAGTGGAGTTGGGGACAGTATATCAGATGGGGAGTCAAGGGAATCGGGCTGAGTTGTATTAAGAGGGGAAGTGAGAGATGGGGGGGATGGAGTTTACATAGTAATTGATTAATATCCAGTAAATATATACAAAGACTTATGTACAAGTATACAATCTCTAAATGATGACCACTATACTTTTCCGCTTATGTAATCACAACGCTTCCTCCACCTCCATATACCACCATTTCTTCCAATTCACCACCGTCTTCTTAACCCTCGCCTCCTCTGCCGCAAAAACCATGGCATGACTCCTCAACACCTCTTCCAACGTACACCCCAGATACTCCAACTGTGCCTCCCTCGCCTGCACCCCTCCATTCTTCACCGCCTCCACCGCCAACGCAAACTGCCTCGCCAGCCCAGTATCCCCTCCTCCATGTCCCGTATCTTCCGCCGTCGGCGTATGTACCGCCTCTCCCGTCCGGAAGTCGGTAACTGTAATAGTCTTGCTATCGGCGTAGAGCTCTCCCGTGGTACCGTAGTAGTTTGAATACCGCTGGCAAATCTGCTTTGTCTGGGCGACCATATGGATGGTGGCGGTCTTGGCGAGGCGTGAGGGTTGGGGATTTTCGTCGTCGTCGTCCCAAGTTATGGTGACGATTTGCTCGTCGACGACGTCGTTGTCGCCGTCGAATACGCAGCGGCCGAACCAGTTTTGTGACTTGATGGTGTTTTCCGATGTTGCCGCGTCGTAATCTTTGGATAACTCGGCAATCATGGCTTCCCGACGAGCTGGCATCTCAGTATATGTTTCGATATTTGGAACCACAATCTTCACCGGCCACCCCGTGTTTCCCGACTCAACGCCCTGAAGATTCGGCCCCAGGTATATATTCTTCGCCGAGTATATACACCCGTCATCCCCCAACGGACACTTGAGACAATTAGTCGCTTGCCCAGCCTCCACTGGCTTCCTCGCCTTCCGGAACTGCTGCAGTTTCCCCGTAGAACCCACTGTGCTCGGTACATGTGGCGGACCACCACCGGCCACCACCGGGCTACACAGCATCCATAAAATGACATCGATATCGTGACAAGACTTGGTCAACAGCGACGGCGCCGTCGTGTCCTCCCGCCGCCAGTTCCCACGAACATATGAATGTGTAAAATGCCACCAGCCTACGGGCTCCGTGTGGACCACAGAAAGGATATCCCCAATGGCTTTCTTCTCGAGGAGGAGACGCCGCAAAAGGATAGTGTGCGGACTATAGCGAAGGACATGGCCAATGGCAAAAATATGAGCTTGTGTGGTCTGCTTCAGGGGTCGAAGCGCTTTGTACATGGCGATGCAATCGGAGAGAGTCGTAGCTAGCGGCTTCTCACACATAATATGCAACCTCAACGGAGCCAAGGCAACGACAACCTCCTTGTGCATTTCATCCAGTACGCAGATAAACACCCCGTCAACGCCATCTTCCACCGGCTCACCATTAGCCGCCCGTCGTCGTCGGGTCGTCTCATAGGTGACAAAGTCGGTCCACGATTCAAAGGATTGGCCAGGTAGGGGTCCGGTGGGGCCCCAGATGTAGCGGGTGCCGAGGCGGGTGCGTTTGTAGGGGTCGGGGTCGGCGACGGCGGTGATGAGGGAGGAGGTGGCGGTGGTTATGGCTTTGGCGTAGGCGTTGCCGCGGGAGCCGGCGCCGATGACGAGGAAGCGGGCGGGGGAGGAAGAAGTGGAAGTGGACATTGCGATTGGGAAGGGAGGGATTGAGAGAGAATGAGGTGGGAGGAGGTCGAGAGTGGGGCGAGAGATACACTGTGGTGGGCAGAGGGATCAAAGCCGATGTTCCAGGTTCGGTATATGAAGTGATGGGCAATTCTGAATCTGCAACTGAAAAAGAAATTGAAAGGAATGATTGGGATCTACTTGAGTCTCATGATTTTTATATAAATGGTCCAAGAAGCTACAGCCTAGAGCTTTAAAATACCGGAAGCTATCTGTAGCCAATCAGTGGACAGGAAAAGATAAGCAAATGGATGAGGGGGAAGGTGCCCTGAACCGGAAGGAAGACGTCAGGACATGATTGTATATAACCCTAAGTTTGACCAGAATCGACTAAACCCTAACGCCATTGTTGAGAAATCTTCACCAAATTCAACTCATCACTCAATTCCTCTTCACTTACTCTCATTACTTAAAGAACCCCATCTTATCTTAACCTTTCCAAAATGACAACCAAACAACCCACTGCCGATGGCCCTCTCGTCTGGATTGACTGCGAAGTGTGTCCCTTTCTCTCCTTTTCGCCTCTCCTCACCTCATTTCTCATCCCCATCTCACTAACGCCCCCCCCCCACAGATGACCGGCCTCAACCCCGACACCGACCAAATCCTCGAAATCTTCTGCCTAATCACCACCTCCAACCTCACCCTCCTCGACCCCACCGGCCACGGCACAATCCTCCACGTCCCCGCCTCCCGCCTCTCCCAAATGGATCCCTGGTGCACCGCCACCCATACCGCTACCGGCCTAACCCAACGTGTCCTCGCCTCCACCACCACCGAAGAAGCTGCCGCCGCCTCCCTACTCGCCTACATCAAAAAGTACGTTCCTGAGCCGCGGACGGCCCTCCTGGCTGGGAACAGCGTGCATGCAGATCGGGCGTTTTTGAGAAAGGGACCGTGGAAGCCGGTGGTGGAGTATTTGCATTATCGGATTTTGGATATTAGTGCGATCAAGGAGGCGGCGAGACGGTGGGCGCCGTGGGAGGTGTTGAAGAATGCGCCGAGGAAGACGGGATTACATAGGGCCAAAGAGGATATCTTGGATAGTATTGAGGAGGCCAAGTATTATCGACATGTGATTTTTGGGAAGGCGGGGACGACAGAATAAAGGTATCATCAAAAGGTCACGTGGCCAGGTTTGATATAGAGAGAAGAGATTGCAGAAAAGAAAAAGAAGAACCCATATTAAAAGAGTGAGAATCAAAGCAACAGTAAAACTGTAGATATATCACCTCCAACAAACTAATAACCCCATCATACAGACTCACACATCAGTATCTCCTCTCTTCATCAAACCCTCAACCTCCTCAGTTATGACCTCAACCTCGACACTCTACGCCAAAGTTGAATCCTGCAATCTCTTCAATTTCCACGCTGCCCGCGCCGCACACAAGGCACTAATCGCCCCAATGAACAAACAAACTGCAATAGCATTTGGACCATCTGTCGAATGCGTCTCACTCGGATGTGCGTCCGTCGCCAATTCTGGACTCTTTCCCGGCTCTAGAATCGTAAAGACAATAGTCGAGATGAAGTTTCCCAGGAATTGTGGTAAAGTACTGTAAATGTTGAGGATGCCAAAGTAGATGCCGGAGAGCTCCCCGTTGGAAGAGGAATGTGCCGAGTTCTTTTCGACGTCACTGAGGGAGGAGGTACGGCGCTGGAGTTTGATGGCGACCGTGGAGGAGGATGTGGAGGGAGATGACGTGGAAGTTGCAGAAGAGGAGCCGCTAATACGGTTGACTTCTTCGCCGAGAGTGGCAACAGGTGCCCAGTTGGCAATGGACCAGGGGCTACAGAGGAGTTTGTCTTGTTAGCAATTGCTGTTATCCAAAGTCACCACCAAACCACACACACACACACACACACACATAGTCATGATATTACTTACATTCCACAGATACACACCAATGTCGTTGCAAACTTGAAACTAGTGGCCAGCGGCGCCATAAACATGGTTGCCGCGAAGATCAAATCTCCAATAATCCATGCCGTCACGATATCGGGCTTCACATCATTCAACTTATGCACAACCTTTGCAATACTTTGTGGTGGCCTCTTTGTGTATCCTCCTTTATCCGGCGACTTGACAATCATGGGTAATAGCCAGGCCCCCATAAATGTTACAGTGGAATACATTACCAACGCCTTACTACCAATCCTTCCGATATCCCCCAGGGCATCGCCAGACTGTGCCGACGGGGCATCATAGCGAAAATAGATTTCACCAACCCACGTGGTGCTATAAAACTGAAAGGGAAACCACCCGATCCAAGCCCAAAATTGTGCCCAGCAGATAGCTTGGATGCGCGGCGGTAGATTAAGGAGAGTTGACCGGATCTGGTTGATGACTTTGAAGGGGCTCTCGGGACCCGTGGACGCTTTGGGGAGCATGATGCGTTCGGTGACGGCCCAGCAGGAAACAGAAGAAGAGAAGAGAACAAAGATGATGGCCATGGAGACGAGTTGTTTGAATTGAGTGTCGCCGAGGGTGGGGCCAAAAATGGAGACGAGATCGACGGCGCCGGCAGCATAGCCTACGACATGGCCAATGGCGGCAAGGCGAGAGGCTGGAAGTTGGTGTTAGTAGGGTAAAAAGAAAAAAGAAAAAAAAATTTGGAGAAAACAACTTACACCAGGCAGCACCGGCTTGCTGTTTCTCAATGGGAAGAGTGTCGACAATTAAGCTTCGGGAGCATGACATAACTAAAAGTCGTCCATGATTGTTAGCATATAAGGCCATTGAACCCTAACCCTGATCGCAAAGCAATCCCTTATTTGGTGGTCGCGCGCTCTTATGAAAGCTGTCCATAAAAGAAAAAAAAAAGAGGAAGAAAAGAGAAAAAAAGCAACTGTAAGCGCTCCAAACTGCCAAGAACGTACCAGCATTGATTGCAAAATCGACGACATAAATAGCCAAGACAGCCAAGGTGATGACAAAGGTTTTGTTCTGTACAGGGTCATACCCCAAAGACGCAACAATCTCTTGGGTGAAGCCAAGAACATAGAGGGCTAGCGAGACAATGATGGAGCCGGCGACAATGACGGGGCGGCGCCGGCCGTATTTGGAGGTGGATTCGTCGGCGAGGGCGCCAATGATGGGTTGGACAATGAGACCGGAGAGGGGACCGGCAATCCAGACGAGGGATGTTGTAGATTTGGAGAGGCCGAGGTTAAGGAGGTACGGGGTGCAGTCTGTAGGTGTAAGAACGAATGGATTAGCGGTGGGGGGGGGGGATCGAGACAAAAGACAGAGTAGAGATTCGAGGGAAACATACAAGTCATTTCCACGCCCCAAACGAAGCTAGACAATAGATAGTATATAGTTAGCAGGATATCTCCCAATTGTGACGGCAACCGGTGAGGATACAACAGTATAAGATGTGTGGGAGGTCCGTACACGATACCGACGGTGGTGAAGGATAACAGAATCATCCGCATTGTCTCGCTGTTGCCCTTGACCGAGGCCTGGCCGGACAACACGGCAGAGCCAGCCATGGCGACGAACGGAGCCGCGGACGCAGACGGAGGAGCAAGACGTAGTAGATGTAGATATAGACGGAGATGGAGATGAAGACACGAGAGTTGTAGAGCTAGGTGCGGGGAAGAGAAGAAGCTATAGAGCGGGGGGCCGGCGGTTATATTTCGAGGTTTAACAGGTCGACGATATGCGAATGCGACATGAGAATCGAAGGCTATGCTGTAGTTGTTTGAAGCTATTTATATGAATTAACTTTAGTATCGTGACAAGTCAAAGATTCAAGATGAAACCCATAAAGAAAATCAGAGGAACAAAAGAATGGAATTCGAACCCCGTAACTATTGACCAGTCCTTTTCGGTCGATCGATCGGTCGTTCGGTCGTAAAGTCGCTAAAACAAAGGGAGACGCCTGGACGGCCTTTGAATAGAATAGAAACAACAAGGGGGAATTGGATCCAATTGATGGAAGCAAGTTCCTAGGATCGCTGATGCTGATGCTGATGCTGTGCTTGGGTTGAGTCAAGTTGGTCCGGGGCTGGACTGGGCTGGGCTGGGCTGGGCTGGGCTTGCGGTACCCCAGACTATCTAGGTTCCTTTGTAAAGTTGAGGAGGAGGAGGAGGAGGAGGGAGGTTCTAGTATAAAAGAAGGTCAACAAGAGAAAATAAAAAATAAAAAATCCCGACGGGAATGCTTTGACTGGGTAACCCAACTAACCATGACAAGAAAACAAGACACAAAGATGAGAGAGACAAGAAGCCCTCCCTCCCTACCCCAGGGGAGAGGGGTTTTGGAGGCTGTGAGTTCTCCAACAGCTCGATCGACGAGAGAGAAAAAAAAAAAAAAAAGAGTGGCAGTGCAAAAAGAGATGAAAATTAATACATCGTGAGGTCTATTTCAATCATCAAGTGTGATGATTAATCATAATGCATTATTCCTTCATTATTTTTATGAATGAAAAACTCTGCTTTTCATAAACCCCACTTTCACTTACAACAAAGGAAAGAACCTACGTGATGACTATTTCATACCCAAATTAGGCAACTCCCAACATCACGACCTCACGTGTCATAAATATTTGCAAGAAAAGAAACATGATAAATTATCAATCTTATCCATCATCATCCATCAACCGGAGGGGTATATGCAAAAATATCGCAAACATCATCGTCATATCCAACAAAGAAAAATGAAAAAGAAAATGAAAAAAAAAAAAAAATCACTACCATATCCAAGGTAGAACCCATCAACTAAGCATCGGCCAACTTGGCAAAATGCTTCGACCAAATCCATCCCACCTGTCCATTCGAATCATCCTGATTCTTAGCCAACCACAACTCTCCCTTTTCTCCAACAACATCAAAAACCTATCATCAATCATTAGTTAGTGATCCCACTAAATGAAAACAAATCAAAACTTACCTCGCCAGCCTGATAAACCAAGTACGGATACCCCGCCTCCTGCTTCGTCGTAGCAATATTAAACTCAAACAACGAAGCCGCAAGCCAAAGCACATTATACCCTCGAGCCCCAGGCCCAACCGCCGCTCTCTCGGCCCTCTCAGCCTCCCGCTCCTCTTCCAACGACGGCGGTCTCGTCTCATGTGCATCCGGCACCGGCAATGCCGAATGGAACAAGCCCGAATACCTCTTCCCACCTCCTCCAGCACCAGTTGGCCCCATAACCGCCGACATCGGCTCCGGTCCAGGATAGTTGGAGTTATACGTCGACGTTGAATCCCGTCGCTGGTAGTACGCCAACTCGGAACTCTGCCGCGCCATTGTACTGGAATTAAGTGAGATGCCCGTTGACGGACGACCCGAGTTCTGCGTAATAAACGACCTTGCACCCGTTGAAGCCTCCGGAGACGCTGGCGCCGGTCGAGCATACACTATCGTGTTACCAGTTCCGTGCTGTGAACTCGAATGTGAGTGTGCCATGGGCGCCGTAATCGAATGTGTAATTGACGGTGCTACCTGCGAGTTCGTATGCGAGTGCGACGCTGACGCCGACGCCGACGCCGACGCCGACATATAGTAACTGTCATAGTTGAAGGAACCCGGACTCGGCACGCTTGGTATCACCGGAATCGTCCCAATACCACCAAGTGGCGAAGTAAGACTTCCTGAACTCCGGCGAGTAAAGTCGGGAGTGGGAAGCACAGGTGCCTCGTTAATCGAGAGATCACGAGCCCGAGGCGAAAGGTCCGGCGGCCGACCGCGAGCACGAGGAGCAGCAGCAGCAGCATCATCCATACTTGCCAAAGTCGATATAGACGTCTTCCCCATGTAGATCGGGTTAAGTATCCCAAGCCCACTAATGGGCTGCAGAATAAAGGCAAAGTCGGCCTTGAAAGTAGACACAATCTCCGAAACTTCGTACGTGTCCCGCCCATCGCCAAGAACAGCCCGCACACGATCCCGCCAAAGCTGGTACCAACCCGTCTGGATATTGACAAGATTACCCATACAAATCTTGCCAACCTTGGCCGTGAGAGCAGACAAAATCGGTAGCTCCTTCTTTAGAGTATCATTGAGCGCCTCGTACTGCTCCACAAGCTCGGCTAATTTGGAATCCAGAGTCTTGCCACTCTTCTTGATAAGCTCCGCTTTTTCGTAATCTAATCTCCGCTTCTGACGCTTCTTCATCGCCAACTCCGGGTTCCGGTACGACTTGATGACGCTCTCAATAGGCGCAATCACTTGCCGCCGGATCTGGGTCACGTGCTTCTCCAAAACTACCTTCTCCATGTCTCGCATAGACACATTGAACTGTACCCATTTGCTCTCAAGCTCGGGGTATCCACTAGGCTGCAGACGCATCACGAGCTCTATCGATGACAGGTACTGCAAGAACTCGTGTACATAGTTGGAAACTTGGATCGTGTAGTCTTCGGCGTCCCGTAGCACAACTTGGAGTCGGATAAAATCCTCGTTGAACCGCTCATCCAGCTGCCGATAAACTTCATCTTCCGGCACACGACTTCCAGGCTGCATCTTGTCCGCGCGCTTACCGAATGCTCTGGCAATACCAGCCTTAACATCTGAGTCTTTGCGCTTACCAGACACAATCTGCCCGACGAGCTCAAAGTTCTTCTTGGTCTTGTTGATCTCAATGATGGCGTCCTCAAGCATCTCCTTGGCCGCCAACAGAGGCGCCCGATCAGGATGTTCCTGCGGCATTTTCTCAAGCATCGACATGATCAAGTTTGGGTACTTGGTGATACGTTGCATAGGCTTGATTAGCAACGAATCAAGATCCCACGCAGCAGTAAGATCCTTGGAAATCTCATGGCACTCATTAAGCCAGACCTTGACAGCCGGATCCTGCTGAATCTCAATCAGACGCTTGGCAGCCAAATCACTAGCACGCAAAAAGACTTCATGAACAGCCTTCATTTCCTCAATATTGTCCTTGAACAGCGTACCAAGAGTCGTACGGAAATCCTTGGCGTCATCAAGTGCCTCGGGTGGAGGGAAAATGTCAGTAGTGTCGAACTCGGGTGTCTTGCTAGCCTCTTCAACTGCTGAGCGCACAGCAGGGACGTAAATGGGCTCAACAGCCTGCTTGAGCTTGGCTGTAAAGGCAGTGTGGAAAGCAATAATTTCATCAGTGTTCCGGAAGATGAGCTTAATGGTCTTCGGATCCAGCTTCGGGCACGCCTCAGCTGTACCCTTGTAAATCTCCCAAACAACAGCCATATCCCGCACAAAGGCCCCCTCAGTATCAACCAACTCCTTGACAACATTACGCCTCTGAACCAAACGACGCCGTTCCTTGTCGTCAATGTCATTCTTAGGCGGGACGACGGGAGGTACATCTGGATCAGACGACGACTCTATAAGCCGTATCTTGTCGACACTCGAACATGCCACCGATGTAGCCACTGTTGCCCGGTCACGGCTAACAGGCCGGGAGCCCAACGTCGTGCCAGAATGGCTCTGCTCATAGAGGCTGCTAGCCACTGTGTCACGGCCGTAGAGCAAATTTGACTTGGATGGAGGCAGAGGCGGAGGGCTGTGATTGGGGGGCATCTGCGCAGTAGGTGCTTCAGTAGCTATAGGGGTTACCATCTTGGCAGAATAGGTCGATGATTCTTGAGAGCTAATGTGTCCGTTAGCTTCGGCGGGTAGTGGCGGAAGCTCGGCATCAAGAGGTGAAGGTCGTGAGATATTATCGGCGGCATAAGATGTGGGTATCGGGCCACGGCTAGTGTTGAGGGAAAGAGACCCAATGTCAGGAGAGTCACGTGATGATTGTTTGGCACTATCACGGCTGTCAATGCTAAAGTCGGTCCAGGCAGATTGCATACTGAAACGGTTTCCAGGAATGAGCATTGATGGAACATTGAGGCTCTGCTGCCCTTGTAATAACGGGCCACCTGTGGAACTGCTGGTCTTGGCGTCGTCGACTCCTACATCAGCCTCAGAAGACAGCTCGCCATTGGAATCACGTTGCGATGAAAAGGTATCCGTCCCATACTGCTCTGAGCCTGACCGAATAGTCAAGGGAACGCCAGGAACAGATGATGGTGCCGAGTCCGCTTCACAGGAAGAGCCACCATGACGAATGTGTCGGATGGCAGAAGCGGCCGCAGACCCAGGCATGAAGCAATACACCGAGTCTTCGTAATCGTAGTCTCGAAGTGGAAGCACTTGCGGGGGCTGGTTATGTGTATCAATAATGTCAGACTGGCGACGGAAAACTCGGACTGTAGTTGAATGTGTGAGGCCAGAGGAATTTGATCGCGTCGGAAGCGTGTATTGCTCCTCCTCGTGAATAGCATTGGTATATTCCGATCTCAAACGACTGGAGCTCTTACGCTGCTGCACTGGTGAAAGAGGCAGGGTCGGTGAAAGTTCACCCGATGGAATTTCGTCGTCATCACCAAAGGGGTACCGGTAGTTGATGCCAAGATGGTCAGAAGGAACTGTTGCCGATAGACTCGGACTACGGGGAGGTGTCCGGAAGTTGTGAAATGACTGCTCAATGATGGACAGGGGGCCCAGAGAACGTGGCGACACAAGCTCGGACTGCAGATCAATGTCGAACTCGGTGTGAACAACTGTCGACACGGCCGATTGTGGCGGCTCAGCAGTAGTAGAAGTAGAAGCCTTTTCGCCACGGAAATCGCCAAAGGGAAACCCGCTAGGCAAACCAAGCATAGGAGAATCACGGGCTGGCACAGAGCGGGAATCCTTTGGCAAATTATGGATAATGACAAACTGTTCAGAAATGGGCGACGAAGGGTGATGGGCTGCTGAGGCAGAGTCAGTAGTAAGAGCGTTGCCGTTCGAGGGAGTGGTATCTGATGTTGATGCCGAGATGTCGACTGTAGTGGCAGTAGCGTCAGGAGAGACAGGAATAACAAGCTCAGGTGGAATAGCTCGGGGAGAAACAGGAGGCTCGTCGGCGGCCATGTGGGCAGCGTGAGACAAAGCCTGGGCAGCCAAAGTCTCTAGAGCGCCAGGACCAGATGCCTCACTCGAAAGCAAGCCGTTGAAGCTATTTCTGGCTGAACGAGCCTGGGCTTTGGTAGCAGAAATGACAGCCCTAGCTTCGGCAGCTGCAGAGGCCGATGCAAGCTCCCGTGTTCTGCGGCGGGCGGCTGCGCGCTCTTGCTTTTCACGAATGGTTTTTGTGTATTTCAAGCGGATATCATTGCGGCGCTGCTCAAAGTCGATGGGACCTTCGGAAATACGGCGCTGGTTAAAGTCGTCGTCTTTGCCTTGCTCAACCCCAAGTCCTGAGGCGCCCGTGGCTGTGACAACCTGTAGGTGATTGTTATTGTTATTGCTAGTATTTTGGTGTATATCACCACGCAATTTGAAACCTGCGGCGTTATTGTTGTTGTTGTTGTTGTAATTGTTGTTATTCGAGCCAGTAAATTGTTGGCGGGGCCGCGAACTCCGGAGCTGTGGTGACGGATTGGATGACGGGGTTGTAACGACTGCAGGTAAGCGAGTGGCCAAGGAAAAAGAGTCGGATGAGGTATTATTAGCATTATTATTAGATGAAGAAGAGGAAGAGGAAGAGGAAGAAGTAGCAGCCGCAACAACTGCTTTCATACGAGCGCCAAAAGGCGAACGGTCGCGCAAGCGCATGTTGGGATTTTGCCCGGGCAAAGGATCAATAGAGGATGCGGC
Source organism: Bretziella fagacearum (assembly GCA_002018255.1). Taxonomy (NCBI): domain Eukaryota; kingdom Fungi; phylum Ascomycota; class Sordariomycetes; order Microascales; family Ceratocystidaceae; genus Bretziella; species Bretziella fagacearum. The sequence goes on along the minus strand of MKGJ01000072.1, from coordinate 49,168 downwards.
TGCGGCGGAAGGACCGGTATCCGTTATCGATAACTGTTGTTGTTGTTGTTGTTGTTGTTGTTGTTGTTGCTGCTGCTGTAGTTGTTGATCTTGTTCAGATTGAGTCTTTTGTGCACGGTGGCGACTGCGTTCACGGCTGTTGCGATTTGAAGAAGAATTATATTTCCGATCGCGGGGGTCACGGGGACGGGGTCGTCGGGTTTCGCGGTCACGATCACGATCACAATCACGGTCGGGTGTTCCTACCAGACGGGGAGTCGGGCTGTTTGGTGAAGGTGACGAAGGACGAGAATTTGACGGTGAGTTGTTTCTGCTGTCAAAACCAGTACCAGATGCAATGGTACGCTGGACAGAACGAGGCAAGCGCGATTGAGATGATGGAGTCTGCGACGACGCGGACTGAGGTTGCGGAAGTCTAGAAGCACTTGCAGCCATACGGGAACGACTGGAAGCGATTTTGGGAGAATCGCTGCCGCTACGGTTTCTGGAACGTGGCGTAGATTGACCAAGTGCGGCTGATGCGACAGTCTTCTTGGTAGATTGTTGTTGCTGCTGCTGCTGCTGTTGCTGCTGTTGCTGCTGCTGCTGTTGCTGCTGTTGCTGCTGCTGCTGTTGCTGTTGGTCGACACCTTGGTCTAACTGTTGGGTGGTTGCAGATCGGTACCAGTCAGTGGGTGACGCAGAGTCGCCGCTGTGGTACTCCATTTTGGAACCGTCGTTAATGATGTTATTCGAGGTCAAGGTCGAGGTCGAGGTCAAAGTCGAGGTATCGATGCGCAGGCCAGACTCGGAAATCCCCCGCTTATGCCCTGGAGACGAAGCCGTGGTTGAGGCCAAGGGGGGGGTTATTATTGTTTCTTGCGAGGGTTCTCCTGATGCCGATAATGTTGAAGTCGAGGGGTTGTCGATAGCAAAGTCTGGGCCTAAACTACTAGGGCCTATCGGTTCACAAGAAATTTCGCCAAACAAAAAAGGTTGGACGACGTGGTATTGATGATGATTGAGATGGGCAGAAGCTGCGGCTGCGGCTGCAGCTGCAGTGACTGCAGCAGCTACAGCAACAGCAGCTTCATCCAAAATGTTGGCATCGCCCGAATATGCACAGGTTGCCGGGTTAGAAGCTGCCTTGGCCATGGGCACAGGGACTAAAACCGAGCCTGCTGTTTCGCTCTTGGAAGATGCGTCTGCGGCGACGGCGACGGCGACGGCGGCAGGATGCGGCTTGCGTATTCGGTTGGCAAACGATTGCTGCGAACTAGTATTATTCGATGATGTAGTTTTATCGTCTCCGGGTGTACGGGTGGGTCGTTGTATGCGACGAGAAAAGGTGGGCGTAGCGGCAGATGCCGAGTGGGTAGTATCGAGCGATGACACGGATGGCGAGGGTGAATAATCTCTAGGCTGACGGACAGGAATAGCACTTCGTCCCGGAGTGCGAGCAGCTCTGGATGCCCCTGATGCAGTCGAAGTGGCAGGTGATCCAGACCTCATGGCGCTACCAGATGAAGGAGCAGCCGATGAACCGGTGGTCGAGCCCTTTTGGTCAAACTTTTTCTTGAGGTCCTTGACGCTAATATGACCAGGGCCCACGGTAGCAGGCCGATTGGGGCCAGCACCCCCCGTAGACATTGTCGAAGAAGCATTTGAAGTAGTCGAGCAGTGCTTATTGGGGTCGTGGGGAGCTGAAGCGGAGCGCATGCCAGAACGAACATTTGAGCCAGGTGTAGTACTTCTGGTAGCCGAACGGACGGCGGGGCCACCAATAGGGCTAGGAATAGCGGAGCCGCGTGGGATGCCGGTGCCAGCACCCCGTGTGCGAGGGACGGGCGTTGACATGGAGTCGAAATCAGCGTTGGCGTCGACGTATACCGAGTCTTCGGTGTCGTTGTGGGTATCTGCGTCGTAGTATTCAGAGGCAGCGTCGTCCTCAAAATTGGTACCGGGGTCGTGATCGTCGGTTGGTAGGGCGGTGGTGGTAGCTAAAGAAGATTCTGAGTTGGAGTCGTTTTCGTTCAACGGCACAGGAAATGAGGCAACACCAGAAGCGGCCGAAGAGAATGGTGCTGGCGGTTCGGCGGCAGTAGCGGCGATAGCGGAGGTAGCGGCGGCGGCTCGAAAGTCGCTAAAGAAGGGGACGTTTTCATGTGACTGGAAAGTGGGCGAGAAGACGGCAAAGGCCGAGATTCCGGCGGCAGAAATGGCAGAAGCAGGCGAGTGCGTATCAGACAGAAGAACAGGCGAGACGGTAGAGGAAAGAGCGTGAGGTGGAAGACGACTAAGATCGATGCTATTGCTATTTGAGCGAAACTTGGTTGTAATACTGAGTGGGTGCGTTTTTGTTGTTGTTTTGTTAGTTGTTGAGGGAGCTGCTGCTAAAGAAGAGGTTTGGTCGCTGTTACTTCTATCGTCGTGATGATCAGAGACCACCCCAGCTTTGATATTGCCAGTAGTAGTAGTAGTAGTAGGAATAGTAGGAGTAGTATTATTATTATTAAAGAAAGAATCAGGCTCAAAATCAAAGTTGACGGCCGTAGTTTCGCAAGAGTTACGGCGGCTATTGTGGCTGTAGCTGGGGAGATTTGTCGTCGAAGAACGAGTAGTAGTAGTAGTAGTAGTAGTAGTAGTAGTCTTAGCATTTTTGTCTTTGGTGCTGCTGATAGTGGTGTTTGCTACCTGTTGTGGTTGCACTGCTACTGCTACTGTTGCTGCTGCTAAAGTGGTGCTGGAAGAAGAATACAAGGGAGAGCCGTGCGCTTGAAGAGCCTGAAGAGCACGAGAGGGATCACAGTCGTAGCTATCGCCAATGTCCCCTAGGGCAGCGTCAATGGTGCCGAGTCCCAGCAAGTGTCCAAAGTTGTAGGGCGGCAACAATGCTGACGGTGGCGCCGACTGCACTGAAAATGGGCCAGGACCCCCGGCTGTAGCAGTTGACGATCCGCCTGTATGTGATTGTGATGGCGCAGCGCTGCTGACACTGGCGCTGATGATGACCATGTCCTCCAGGGCGGGGAATAGCTCCAGACGAGAAAGGGAATGAGACCGTGAATGAGAGCCGCGGAATGAGCTGGGAGTGCTAAAGTTGATGGCAGCTTGGTTTGTGATATTTAGACCAGATTGTCGCTGCTGCTGAACTATAGAATTATGACGAGAATGTGATCTAGATGAGGCATGATAAATTCTTTCTTGATGAGCCTCGTAAACGTCATTTGTCATAGATCGTTGCAGCCCAGGCCGTGGTTGTTCTCCTGACGGTGGAGGTCTCGGTACAGACACTGACTCAGGTAGAGAATCAAAAGGTAGGCCCAGTCCACTAGCATCTACAGGCGGCCGTAGTTGTGATACCAGTACCCGGTGATTAGTAGTAGTAGTAGTAGTGGCCTTGTGGTCAACCGTTTGGCTACGCTGCAAGTTTAGGTGCAAACTATCGTTATGGTGGTGCAACAAAGGTCGAGATTGCAACTGATGATGTTCAATTTGTTGTAATTTTTGAGCTCTGAGAAGATCTTCACGGAGTTGTGCCAACGGCCGGTCATCACTATTGTTATTCTCATTGTCGTTATCGTGCGAAGCGTCATTGTTTCGATAGGAATGAGCCAGTGCCAGCGCCTTGGCATGTGTGTCAACATCTTCTTCCTCTTCGTCAGGATCATTATTGTCATTATCAGAATGATGCATGCCTGCTCGCGAGTGCAAATGGAAAGAAGAAGCCATCAGCGAATCATGAAGTTGTGAGGGGGCAGCCAGGGCAGCGGTTGTGGTCTGAGACGACTGCTGCTGTTGATACTGCTGAGCGTTGGCGTTGTTGCTGTTGCTGTTGTCATCTGCGTGCCCTGGAGGCCGATATGGGCGAAAGGCACCCTCACACATTGTTGGTGACGATGATGCAATAATAGTCAAGGTAGTACTGAAGGACGGCCAAAAGTATTGGATGATGTTATTCTCCGGGATGACGGTCGTCAGCTACTTGTGGCCAGTGATTTTCGGTGACAATCCAGCTAGTGGTGTTGAGCGAAAGAAGCTCATCCAAGTAAAGCAAACAAGCCAAAGCAGGTACACACGGTGATCTGAATCTAGCCCATTGGCCAAGTCAAAGGAAGGCGTGCAGATATTGAGACAAGGCGTTGTCTTTGTGTGTGTGTGTGTGTGTGTGTGTGTGTGTAGTGGGTGTATAGTGTGTGTCGGTGTACTACGTATGGTCTAATCTGACGCTGCAGCAAGACAAGCCCACAAGAAGCAGAAACGGCTCAGTACGTTGGTACTTTGTGGTGGAACAGGCGTGAGAGAGAGAGAGAGAGAGAGAGAGAGAGAGAGAGAGAGAGAGAGAG
>MKGJ01000072.1:0-44771 GCA_002018255.1 Bretziella fagacearum | reverse complement strand
GGCTCAGTACGTTGGTACTTTGTGGTGGAACAGGCGTGAGAGAGAGAGAGAGAGAGAGAGAGAGAGAGAGAATATAGCGTATGTGCAGTGGAACACAGGTTCAGAACAGCCCGGAGCGGCCAGGGCAATCAATGAGAGACAAGAAGAGACACACACAAGATAAAGAGAGGAGGCGTTTGTCAATAGTTTTTTTTTTTTTCGAGGTCCTTGATAGAAATGGGAGACAATGACAGGCGAGATTGTAGGCGAATGACAAAGAAGCTGAGATATTGAAAGATATAAAAAAAAAAAAATTAATTGAGGAAGTCCTGATTTTGTATTATTCGAAAAGTATTTTGTCAGTATTTTGCGATTGACTTGATAAATTATATTGTGAGTTGGAATTTGAAATAGATAAAAATAATTTGTATCGTCAAAAAAAAAGCAAATATCAGAAAATATATTTGAGCACGAAAAAACTTCCTCAATAGAGCGTAAAAAAAATTATCACGATAAAGCAAGGTCAAATTGACGATGATTTGGTTGCTTCACATATTCAGTATTAAGAAACTATAGAAATTCCCCAAAAGAGAGATACAAGAAAGGGAATTGCCAGACGAAAGCAGTTCAAAAGAAAAAGAAGAAAAACAAGCAAAGCCTGAATCAATATTGAATCCACAAACGGAAAGAACTCTCAGATGTGTGCTTTTTTTCTTTCTGAAAGCGTGCACTTTCCTGTTCCTATCCAACACTGCCTTCCTCATACACATAAACTTTCTTGTTCGTATGGTGGTATTAAATTTTTTATTTTATTTTTATTTTTTTTCAACATCGCACATCGCAAGGACACGATCTAATTTTAATTTTTTTTTTCTCTTCTCTCTTGCCCTATCCGTGAGGCTAACGCTGTAACTACCATATAGTATAGCAAGAAAGAAGTTACTACCTTTAGCTTGGCTTTCTCTTTCCTTTTTTTCCCCTTCTTTTTTTACTTGCCGGACGTATTCACAAATGCACAGGCAATCAGACAGGGAAGGGGCGGACAACAGTAGGTAGGTACCTAAAGTACATATGCAACGGCACCAACGCCTCGCTACTACCAACGCAACTTGACTAGGAAAGAACCAAGAAGAAAAGGAAACAAGTTGAGATGAATGTGACTCTTGCGGTTTGGGCAGAAGCCGTGGGCAGTGAGTGGTCACAGAGAGAGACTGGGAGACAAGTAAGCAACAAAAGGAAAAATAAAAAAACAAAGGAAGTTTGGATCTGTCAGCTTGTCCTTTGATGTTACAGTATCAAGAGGAAGAAAAAAAATAGTGACCATAATATCGAGTTTGTTGTTGAGCAAAAAGCTAGATCTAGTGCAAAGGAAAGAACTAACGTGGGAAGTTGCAGCTTGAGTTACATAAATGTGGAAGGCGCGGTCTGGGATCATAGTTATTACCAGGTATGGAAAGAACGGTCTGGGCAAAATAGGTTCTTTCCTTTCTTCTTTTTTTTTTTTTTTCTTCTTTCTTTTTTCGTCTTTTTGCTTTTTGGAAGGAAAGGCAAGGCTGCATAAAAGGAAAATAGAAATCTAGCAAGAAAGTCAACAAATAAACTAGGAAGGAAGCTAAACAATGGTTTGTTATTGATATCGATAACTCATCGACATTTGATATTCGCAAGTCCCGCCCCATAAGTCGATAACTCAACTAAACTCGACTATTGCTCCATCCCATCAAATGCAAGTCAACCTGCAATACCACACAACCAATAACCCGCCGCAAAATTCCTTTTCCCTAGATACACTAGGACTAGTGGGGCAGGGGGGGGGGAAGGGTTTCTGACACTTGGGTGAGACATTTGAAGCTTAGAGCTTAAGTAAGTACTCTTGGTAGGCTGATGGAAGAGCGGAGAATTTAGTTGTTTGATTGAGAGGGGGGGGGGATGGTGAGTTTGACAGGGTCAATATGCAGTTATGGGAAATGATGGTCATTGGCCGTATTGTATATGGACATTTGTATAGTGACTAGTTGTGGTAAAGGCCTCCCTTTTGAAAGGAGATCATACCCTATATCTCCATGTATCTAGCAAGTGCGATCATGTGAACAACACAATCACATCCCATCGCTTCTGCGATTCATTTATCTCGTTTGTTGTCGTCGTCCTCGTCCCCTTTCAATACACACGGCTCCTTCAGACCCTTAGTTTCTTGTCCTTGTTCCCTAGTTACAGCTTCCTTCCTTTCCCCACTTGCTGACTAATAAGTAAATAAATAGAAAGGGCTCCATATTTCAGGTGGCATATACTTGGTGAGTGAAGTATTAAATATTTACAAAAAAAAAAAAACATCATGTCTACCATAATTGCTGCCTGCTTTTGACTCTGACATCTATAGCGTGTCTTGCAGGCCCAGCTCTTCTTCCTCCCCTTCTGCACTAGTACCTGATCGACCTGTCTATATTCCCCCTCTTGGATTCAACTCTCCACTCTTCAGCTTCTGCTGTATTCTTGCTTCTCTCATCTATCATAGGTGGGGGTGATCCTTTCCTCAATATTTCCTAGTGCCATCTCTGTCTGTCTGTCTGTCTGTCTGTCTGTCTGTCTGTCTTTCTGTCTGTCTGTCTTTCTCTCCGTCTCTCTCTCTCTCTCTGTCCCTGTCTGTCTATTTCGGTTTGATAGTAAGAAAGAGCTGGAACATCACTATCACATTACTGTTTGTCAGACAAAACGTGATCTTTGGTTGGCTTGTAATCAGTCAATCAAGTCTACCATTAAGACAGATTTCTCATCTTGTCATATATAGAGAAAACTCTGGACCAATTTCACATGTGTACGAAATCCATGGGTTTGACTAACCCTTGCTACCGACTTGAACATGAATCTGTTCAACCTAAACGAAGTATTTGTTTAAGAATCTCGTGTTAAAATTGGTTTCATTATATGCCTCGGCAACTGTAACAAATCATCCTCTACTGACCTGTCAAACTAGACTTTCTAGAAATATATTTTCTTCTTCTTCTTTCCATCTTTTCATAATGTCATGACTTGACGAACAGTCACGTGATCATATAACCTTGGTATAGGCAACAACAACAACGAATATCATGGGTAACTGCTTATCATAATTAAGACATACACCGGAACTTCCGGAGGCTTGATGGATTACCGCCATGGTCTCGGTCACGGTCGCCTACCGCTCTGTATGACATGTATGACATGTACCAATATATACTAACCCTACACATGTACCTACACTCATAAAATTCTCCTTCAATCTCCTTTACCAATCCTCTCTCTCTCTCTTAACGTTCAGCTCATCTTCCGTGTTACCTACTACAACCCGGTACCTGATACCATGTCCCCCCCCCCCAAGCAATCTCAAAAATCGGGTTGTCCCTACTTCCCCTCTCATCCACCCTATCAATCCCTCTCACTAAGAGATACTGCTTCCAGAAGCGTCGTACATAACATATACGACAGACGGGGAAGTGTCACGTTGGTGTTACACGGGTGACATGGGGTTGTGCTGATGGCGGAATGGACAGATGTGTTGGTGTGTTGNGGGGAAACGGAAAGAGTGAAAAGGGGATCTGGTGCAGATGAGGCGTATGGGGTGGTTTGGTGTCCGTCTTATGTTGTTGGCTGTGAGTGAAGAGGGGAGATTGGAAGGGGCAACTATGGATGTGTGTCTCGGGGTGTTTGTTGGAAGAAGGCGGAAGTGTGATTAGAAGAAGGACTCGGGGGAAAGATCGGTGGGATCGGATACAGTAATGAAGGATGGTACAGAAGAGAAGGACACAGAAGGTCAAAAAGGTAGGATTATGCTGATGGTACCAATAGACAGAAGCAAATAACAGTGAACAATTTCTCATATATGTATGTACCCATGTACCGCTATATTGTCCTTTATGTTACAGACGACTACTCCCCTCCTGGGCCTGAGCAGCAAGAAACTCCTTGCTAAACTCCCAAGTAGTGTAGCCATCAGGGTTCATGGGAGTATAAAACTTGGACCGATCATAAGGAGTCAGCTTCAAGTTGTGCTTGAACCTGTAAACCAAATCAGGGTTACTCGTAAAGTATCTCCCCACCACAATAGCAACCTCATGATCTTTAATCTCCTCCACCCTCTTCCGCGCCAGCTCCGCCGTAAACCCACCCGACAACCAAACCGGCTTCCCATTAGTCCACGCCTTCAAGAACACCCCGTTATCCTGCCCCTTCTGAACCTCCCGATCACTTGTCCCGGAAATCCTCGGCTCAACGAGATCCAGATAGGCAATTTTTAGGGCCGACGCCTTGGTGATGATGTCGGTAAACTGAGGCACGGGATCCTTCATGCCGACTTCGCCAAAGGTTCCCCATGGGGAGAAGCGGATACCGACGCGGTCGGGGCCGACGGCGGCGACGATAGCAGAGAGGGCTTCGTAGGCGAAGCGGGAGCGGTTTTCGATGGAGCCGCCGTATTCGTCGGTGCGATGGTTGGTGACGTCTTGGAGGAACTGGTCGACAATGTAACCGTTGGCACCTTTGGGAGTTGTATAAGTGTTAGTAATGGAGGAAGAGAGAGAATGTGTGTGTGTGTGTGTGTGTGTGTATCTAAAAAAAAAAAAAAAGAAGAGATAAACTTACAGTGAAGCTGGACACCATCAAAACCGGCCTCGATGGCGTTCTTGGCAGCCTGAACATAGTCATCGATAGCATTCTTGATATCCTCCTTGGTCATCTCAACGGGGACATCGGAGTCAGGGGCATCGCTGAGCTTGATAGGGCTAGGACCATAGACCTTGGTGCCAACCTTGGCAGCCAGAGCGTAGGTGCTAGCACGGCCCATGTTCCAGAGCTGGCACCACATAAAGGAGCCCTTGGCGTGGACGGCATCGTTGATGTCCTTCCAGGCCTTGATTTGCTCGGGAGACCAGATACCACTGACGTGCGGGAGGCCGATGAAGCGCTTGGAGACGTGGGTGCCCTCGGACACGATAAGGGTACCGGGGACAGCAGCACGCTGGAGGTAGTGCTCTACAAAGAGGTGTAGTGTGTTAGTAGTGGCAGGAGACAATATGTGGAGATTGGGAACGGTGGGAGTGGTGGGAGTGGTAGTTTGACGGAAGACGGAGACGGAAGGACGAACCCTTGACGAGGTCAGTGGGAACCCAGTTTTCATCACAGCGGAGGCGAGTAAGAGGGGCCATGATGACACGGTGTTGGAGTGTGTTGTTTCCAACACGGAGGGGAGTGAAGAGTTTGTCAGACATGGTGACGGTGTTGAGAGGACAGTAGAGAAGACAGTAGTAGTAAAGAGACAAGGAAGAAGAGTGAATATAAAACAATGTTCGCTCTGTCCTTGTTATCTTGTATAAAAATATAAGAATAAAAATCAAGCAAGATCCCATCCCATTTTATATCAAACATCTAGTGTCTCCTTCTTTCCTTCTTATATTCCATATCTCTTCTCCCTCGTTCCTATAGATTCTTGATTACCAAGCTTCATTTCCATGAACTGCCATTTACCAATCGGCATTCCACAGTTTGAACATATCAACAAACCCCAGCAAGAAAAAGAAAAAAACCCTCAAAGTGGTTACCAAACTCCCTCCGTAAATCCTTTTTGCGTGCCAACTACGACATTGACCAAGGCTGGGGGAGGCTATAAAGGATCACAATACAAGAGTAGAGTAGTAAAGGAAGAGAAGGAAGAGGGAAGCAGGCAAAGGAGAGGGAGGCTAGAAGCTAGAGACGGACTGGAGTTTGGCCGGGTCAAGGTTGAAGGATTTGAAAGAATGGAAGAAGATTTGTAAAGAGAATAGAAGAGTTGTAGAGTAAACAAAGTAGACGTAAAGAGAGAGATATTGTTGTCTAAATGGGGGAATTGGTCGAGAAATCGGGTGAAGATGGCCGATATTTTTATTTTTTTATTATTATTTTTATTTTTATTTTTATTTTTTTTTATTATTTTTATTATTTTTATTTATTTTATTTTTATTTTTTATTATTATTATTATTTTTTTATTATTATTTTTTATTATTTTTTTTTTATTATTAATTTTTTATTATTAATTTTTTATTTTTTTTAGTAGTAGTTACGGAAGCCCGGGATTTCTGTAGAAGCGGAATTAAACCCGTTCACATGTTTGAAAAATAGATTTTTTATTTGCCGTTCATCAAGGGAAGTGACTAATACGTCTGCCGGAATATCAAATATCATCTTATCTTATCATTATATAGTTGAGGCTCTGCTATAGAATAAACCACCAAGATATGTATCAGATTCTCTAAGAATCTAACCGAAGAAATTACTCCTCAATAATGTTTATATATCTTAGTTTTCGAATAATACAATCACCAAAAGAAAAGATCTCCAAATGATAAACAAGTCACAAGGTCACACATGAAAACAAAAGACACACACCAACTCAAGAGATTATAAGAAAAGGAGACTCAATATTAAGATATCAGAACAATAGGTACAGAGCTAGACTTAAACAGGGGGAGAGTCATTCGAACCAAACCACCAGTCCAACACTCTAAACAACAAACAATCGACTATATAAGGAGAGTAGGTAGAGAACAACCGGCATTAATGCCATGCAACTATAGAACATAGGAAAAGGGGGGGACCCAAAAGTCCGGGACACCATCAATCATGGAGAGTTGGGGGAATCATCACAAGCTTCTTGTAGGCGGCAAAAACAAAAAAAGAGAGGCTTAAGCCAAGGGAGACACCGTGTCAAGTTAAAGAGGGGTTGACACGTGGGGGTCATTATCTGACTCGCGCAGACTTCTTAGTACTTGGGAATGTAAGACGAGGCACCGGCAATAGGCTTGAAGGCAGACGAGGGAACAGTAGAGCCGATACCCTGGCCGGTGATGAAGCGGCAAGTGGTCTGGCCAGAGCTGGTGACATCGCCCAGGAGAGAGACAGCCAAGCACAGGTCGATGTTGACGGCGTTGAGAACGTTGATGTTGGCGTTGACAGCAGCATCGAGGAGACCACCGGCAGCAGACAGGTGGCACTTGGAAACACACTCAACCAGGTCACCAACCAGGACCTCGGTGACACCCGCAGCATCGTTGGACAGGGCAGTGCCGCAGGTGGGGATGAACTGGATGGGGTGGGTAGGGGCAGAGCCAGAGCGGGCAGCGACGGAGCCACCAGAGCGGCGCGCCATGGCCAAGGAGAGAAGCTCAGCGCGGGTCTGGCGCTTGCCGAGAAGACCGGACAGGAGAGAGCCGACAGTGCCAACGAGGCCATCAACCAGGCCGACGACGGTGCCGAGCAGGTTGTCGACGACAGGGGCAATGCCGACCAGGAGCTTGTCAAGGACCTGGACAACATTGTCGGCAGTGCAGTCAGCAAGGTTGAGGATGGCACCGAGGGTGACGGAGACCTCATCACCGAGGTTCTTGAGGACGGTCAGATCGACACCAACGTCGAGATCGAGGCTGAGGAGGTCGGCGACGGTCAGGCCGAGGTCAAGGTTCAGGAGGGCATCGAGGAGCTTGCCGACACCAATAGTGACATCAAGGTCGAGGTTGACTAGGTCAAGCAGGTTGATGTCAAGGTTGACAATGAGATCCAGAAGGGCAGCAAGATCGAGGCTGAGATCAAGGTGGACATTAAGCAGGTCCAGGACACCGAGAGCGACCTGGAGAGCGACAGTGTCCTCAGTGGACAGGCCAAGCTTGATATCGAGAGGATCGACAGTTACGGGAGCAGTAGAGCAGGTAGTCTGAGAAACTGTTAGTTTGATGATTCAACTCATATTGAGTACTGTTGAATACTTACGCGCTTGGCAACGGGGAGAGTGTCCTTGACAAAGGTGAGAGCATGGTCACCGGCAGAGGTAGCCCAGCTAGTGGGCAGGGTCAGGTCGACACCTGAGGGGCAGACGGCAACATCAAGGATAGCGTTCAGGTCGAGAACGCAACCGTTGAGCAGGCCCAGCTGGGCCAGGAGAGCAGCAGTGACAGCAACCATTGTGGAAGATTGGAACAAAGTGTTTTGGGGATAGATATGCAGGAAAATAAATTGGAAAAGAGAGAATTGACAACAAGAGACCTTGTATATATATATATATATATATATGTGTGTGTGTGTGTGTGTTTGTGTTTGTGTGTGTGAAAGAATGTAGTATAAGTTGGAGAAACTCGTGATTATGTGCTAATAAGCCGGAAAAGTATTAAAGACTGAGTAAATTAAGAAGCTAAAAGAAGCCGTGTGAGAGAGATCGTGATGATGATGATGATGAGGAGGAGGGTGAAGAGAAGAGGAAAGAAAAGCAGGACCTTGAAGTGGGAGATTCCTCGAGTCTTTATACAACTTTTGTGATATCGGGATTCAAGCCTGTCATGTCCCTGTGTCCTGCTCTTGTCACTCGTCAACCACCCAATTCACATACTCTCTCCCTCTATTTTCCACTGACGATCATAGTCCGTCCACCGCCCGTCACCATCTCCTTGCCTTCATAGCCTCAAGTATCTCTTTTTGTAAACACCCCGTCATGATCCACCTCCTCACCCCTCCCCCTACGCAAACACCCACACCCCAGTCACTCTCTCTTCCTTCTCTCTCTCTCTCTCTTTCTCTTTCCCTCTTTCGCCCCCCCCTCCCCAGTCGGCCACTTGTCGTACCGTATTTTGATTCTAGCCAAGCCATCCTCCACCACCAAGACCTTTACACATGTATGTACATACATACATACACACACACACACACACACACACACACATACACCCCCCCGGAATCTCGGCAATACATTTCATAAGCAAGGGCACGAGCGGTGTCTGTGTCTGATTATCTGGTTCCACCCAGAAAACAGTTCGGAGACAAGGGATGACCAAACCCCGTACCACCTACACACACACCCCCACCCTCCCCCTGGTGTGTATAGGGATGAAAAGGGTGAATATCTTCACTTACAACTCAAGTTATACACTGGGGCGGCTTTACGTTATAAAAAAAGAAAAAAGAAAAGAAAAGGCAATATTTAGGTCACCTGTTTGTTGAGGATCCCTTTTTCTCAAGGGAACAATAGTGACTATTGAACACCCCCCCCCCCTTCCCTTCATACACTCTCTTCCCCCGGCCATAGGCTTCTAACAGGTTTCTAGAGTCAAGCTGGGAAAGTCACTTTCCCCACAATCATAACAACAGCAACACAACAGTACAAACACAGGCAACTAAATCTCTTCCATGAACCTCCTCCTCATCCTACTCCCTCGGATGATCCCCAAGGGCACCCTTAGCGGCCCTAAAAACTTGACCTTTTGTCTCCTATACTAGACACCATTAGTATAGTGTGTCCTAGTTACTTCATGTTCCCCTGGTCCACCTTGTTTTCGGCTCGCCTCCATATATGCACCTCCTGCAACTTGCTGCCATCAACATGTCAAAAGTCTAACGTCCCAAGGGCTAAAACTCCAGCCTACCTAGGTATCCATTCAACGATTAGTGGCAACTTTGAAGACCTTCACTGGGGGAGGGAGGGGATCTTTCTTTCCTTCCCGTGGGACATTGTTAATTGGTAGTAACGACTATATAGCGATAATCAAAAGCTTGAGTAAGCGAGTGAGTGAGTTTCTTTTTTTGCCTGGGTCTCTACTGAAAGACAAATCTCTTTAAGCTAGATATTGAAGTGAAGAAAAGAAATAAGGTCAAAAAAAAGGTCAAAAAAAAAGGGAATAATAAGCAATGATTCAGATTGTACTTTTGATTTTCGTATCTCGCCAAGCCCTTTCTGTCCCTCCCCCTTCCGAGCAATATTTCCTCTGTATAGTTCATCACTAAAAGACACACACACTCTCTCTCTCTCTCGCTCATCATAATCTTGCACATATAAACCCAGTGTTTGTCTTATTAGCAGTTAGTGACAATCATTAACTATAATCAACATTATCAAGATATTTCCATTCCAGGACAGGTCAGGTCAGGAAGTCAAAAACCACACTCCCCCTCCCCTTCCTCACAGGGGCGAGGGTGTTTGTCTTACTCAATCATCTCACTTGTTTTCCAGGGGCCGTGTTCAATGAGGATTTAGACTTTCCGCTGCCCGCAACGTCGATCGCCATCTTGGCAACCAAGCGCAACCAGTCTTTTGTCTTTGTTTTGCCGGACAAATAATCAAAGCTATAGTGACCGTGTGTTCTGCCAAAGGACCGAAAAAGAAAAAAGAAAAAATTGTGAATTAGAGTGACGTCGACTTATTGAATGAACGTTGGATATCATTTTGCGGTAATTGCTTCCTTTGGATGCTTTGTGTCCCGTAGGGGTTGTGTGCCTTCCCAAGGAGAATTTAAACGTCAATATGCATTAGTATATATTAATTAATGTATATTAATTAATTAATATAAATATGAAATATATTAATTGGCCACGTTCTTGCACCTTCCCAACGCAACGGAATATCAAATCCTGTGATCGTAAGGGTTAACGGGGACGGGATTATAATTTGGTAATTTCTTTGGTGGCACCTTGGCCTGGGGAGGGAATAGTTACATTAAGTTATCGTTACTAAGGGCTTGCTCTCTTTTTCCCAACAGAAAGAGACGAGTCACTCCCCTCTGGCCGGCACTTTTTTTTATACTTTTATCTTCTTTGCCCATTTGAACAACGCCTTTTCTTCTTGGACCAACGAAACCCTGGAAGAAAGATCGACATGTAACCCTCTAACCTTGACGAGGCGAATAATGTATGTACTTGGCTACTTGGCTATATTTTATTTTTATATTCTCTTCTTTCCCTTTCCATTTTTCCCGTTGGGCCGTTATAAACCTTGTTCGTTCGGTAACATTATTCTCCTTATTTCTCTGTCTCTCTCTCTCTCTCTCTTTCTCTCCCCCATCCCCATAACACTTGGAAATCACCCAACCCCGCGTATATAAATTACTAAATTGCTATTATGCCGAAAATATGTCACTGACGACGACATTTATGCGTATACGATAATCTGCAGGCACTAAAGGATTAGATTCGAGCGCTTAAAAGCCACTAGCCAGCCGCGGACCAAAAATCAGATGATGTTGGAAACAGGAGATGAGTTGGGATTTTCTTTCTCTTTTTTTTTTTTGCTGCTTCTGTCAGGGTCGTATATGCTGCAGTAGTTTATGCAACTTTGTGTTGTTCATACAGCACATCTATATTTTGTTGGTATGGTGTGATGCCGAATTGGCGGTGGCTGGACCACTGGAAAGAATAGAATGGTTGGGGGTTCTTGTGTGATTTACAAGGCAATTTTCAGCGTGTAAGAGGATAGTTTAAGCGGTTCGATGCGGCTACAGAGAGTCGAGGGGGGAAGGAGGGGGGAGGCGCGGAGTAGTTGAGCTGTAGCACTTGGAAGTGTGCCCTGAATTAAGCATATCGAAGCAGAGGCATATATATCGGTAACTATTAACACGAACCCACCCATTGGAATGTAACTGCCCATGTTCCTGCATGCGGGGTCTGGTGGATGACGGCAGTTGGATGAGAAAAGGAGCGGAATATCTTTGTATATAAATACTGTGAGTGTACCTACCTATCATAGGTATACATTCAGAAGCTATAGTAGCTATTAGTCTACTACACTATACTAATAGAGAATATCGTCTTCTGTCGTCATCCCTTCTGCCATGTAAAGTCTGTGCCCCAAGGAGAGAGAACAAGAAAACGTCAACAGCAAACATGCAAGTATTTGGGGAAAAAACAAATCCCATAGTGTCCGCTGTCTTGCCTCGATATAGGGGCTTCGGTTGTCCATGTCTTACAGTTATCTCCTTTACCCCTCACAGCAACGTTACCCCTTGCTTTCCAACCTCTCTCTCTCCCTCTTACTCTTTAAGAGAAATCCGCCCGAGGGATATAGCGGACCAAACATCTCAGTCATCAACACCCTTTTCTCTACTTTTCGTAGGCTACGTAACCTCTGGGGGGAAGCAAAACCCGGGTAGTATCCGCGGGCATGGAGCTCAGGGATTGGTCAATCTTACAGGCCTGTGGCAGGCGGTGGGAGATGGTATGAGGGGAGGGAGAGGGTCTTTGAACTGAACTGGATATTGAGGAGGAGGAGGAGGAGGAGGAGGAGGAGAAGGAGGAGGGGAGGGGTGTGTGTTATTAAAGTGGTAATCGAAGCTTGGGAAGAAAGCAAATGCTGAGGGGGATTATTCTCAAGTTTCTTTCTAGTGAATCGGGTATTCATCGGATCCTGCAAGATTGGGAGATAACTTCTCCTGGATTCAAGGGCCTGTCAGAAGCTGATCTGACAATGCCAAGTCCATGATTGTACTTACACCCTGACTTCAAGGCAATGACAAGAAAGAGGATAGAGAGGATAGTGAGAAGAAAACGAAAAGGTAGAGAGTAACATAAACATGGGCTACACCTTGAATCACTTGACAAGTCACCACTGACAGCGTTTCATCTCTCTCCTTCCCCTTCCAAGTGTCTCCTCAAAACTTCCCAGATGTTAAGGGTGACTTTGTTTGGGTTTGTTTTAGAACAGCTTGTTTGTGGCCATGTCTCTTTCAAGGGTTCTTGGAGGTACCTGTTTCGATACATAATCATAAATCATACGTCACTCGTCTGTTTTATATTGATATCCAGACTATGCAAATTCAAACCCCATCAGTTTCATCACTATTCCAAGACATATCACCACTATAATCTCTCGGCTTCTTCGTCCCTTCTCAGTCACTTTTTTCAACCTGTCGACCAAGCAATTCTAGGCCCCAATAAACGCCCCAATATCAAACTTAACCCATACCCTCCCTCTCCCGCACGAGCCCCAACACCCTTCCACCCTCTCTTCGGCAAAGATCTTCTGCCCTTTTTCATTTCCATATTTGTCCGACGCTGAGCCTACCGGATAGCTCGCCACCGCCAACAAGTCTCCACTTTATTTCTTTATTTATTTATCATCTTTGACGGACCATTAAGGCTAGTCGAGACGCATAGTTTGTTACTGTGTACATATGTACGTAAGTGTCCTTGCATATAGTTGGTGGTAGAGGTGGCATTAGCAGATATACGGGGAGTATGCACAACCTCGTTGGGGGGGGGGGGTAATGACAAGCTCAGGGCCATGATCTCTTCCCGCGGTATGCAGCTCGCGAGTCGTTTTATGTAAACATCATATCATGTTAGTTTGTAATTCTTGGCTCCAAGTAGGTACATAGGTACTTACGGTAAACAAGTACCTACTTACAGTCCTTCTTATGTTCCTGCAGTATTTTACGTAGGTACATGAGTATGTATATACTTAGATGTATACAAGCCCCGAGACTCCGTAGGTACACCGCATACGAGTTAAATGAACTAAAAGGGACTTTATCAACATCGTTTGTATGTAGGCGGTGAGTGGACAACAATGCGTTTTCTCCTTGTAGCCGGGCGAATTCCAGAAGATCACAAGATGGCGAATATCTTGTAAAAAGAAATTAAAAATAAAAAAGTCCTTTTCACCGCCCACTTTCGTCAGGGGGGGGGGGGGGGGAGATTACCCAAGGCCAAGCCATCTTGGCATCACCACCAACACATGTCCTCACTGCCAGAGATTCCTCTCCAAAGGTTCACCACTGTTTTCCCACACCACCCTCCAGGTGTGTCTCCAGGTGTGTCCGACCACGGTCTCCAAGTAAGCTTACAACAAGCCATTCTTTCCCTTCCCTCCATCGATTTCAATCATCTTGGTGATATATCCTCGGCACCAGGCTTCCAAATAATCACCTTGAAGATCGGGAAATATAAGCAACTGAGAGACATCTGCCAGTCCCTATACTTCAGCTCGATGATCCAATCTCACCGTTCGGCTACCCATCCGATACCCTCAAACAAGTAAACCTTTACGCCCCTCATTTCAGTATTCAAACTTTCAACTAACAAACCAACCAGCCAGCAGTTCACCCCACAACAGTCCAGCCACAACAGTCCAGCGGCCGCATACTTGATGCTTTGATGCATGTAATCATCTACACACCACTACTGTCACTATCACTACTACTACTACCACTACCACCACCACTACTACTACTACTACCATCCCAACGGCCGACACCCAGTCTCAAATTTCCCTTCCGTCCCTTACATCAGTTGGGCTAGACATTTGTTTGAGACAGACATTCCCGGCTTTGTCAAATCCGATTCCTCCGTTCCCCTAATCTGATGTCTCTTTCTCTGTCTTTCTCTCCCTAGACTTATGTCTCTTTACCTTTGGATACTAGTGATTGATTCACTTGGTTTCCATGATATCAGATCCCCTTACATAGTCTACCTATAACTTATACCTCTGTCATTGCATGTAGATGCTGTATAGTTTCAGGTTATTCGCATCGACGCTATCCGAGAGACTCTATATGCTAGGATTCGGGTGTCTCAGTTGAAAGTGATTTTCAGGCTTACAAGTCAGTAGTCACGAGTCAAAAGCCAAACATCAAGGAAAATGAACGAATATAAAGACAAAGGGATGATGATGATTTCAGGCCAAAAAAGATAGCTACAGTTCCCGTAAATGGTTTGTTACAGCCATCATACCATGTACTGAACACTATCAAAACACCCACTACAACTCCAGGAAACATAGCCCAAGTTGACCTCCAACAAACAACAAGCCTCTACTCTTCACCTCCATCTCTCTCACATGTTACACACACACCCATCATTCTACCCACCTCCAGGAACAACCTCCCCCATTCGGCTTATCCTCTTCGGCACTTCCGAATCTCCATCATTCGCCAGAGAGAAAAAAGCCACAGCCCCAAGGCGAACACAAACCTCCTAGCCAGCTTTCCAATAACCCTCAGTTCACTGAAAGATATATCTCGATTCGGTTAGTATTCGGCAGTCAGGCGGGGGAGGACGGAAAGGTAGGCTGGAGGAGGGGGCTTAGCGAAAAGCGATATGTAGCCGGGCTATGACCAGACTAAAAAAAAGATACCTGCATTACAAGCTGAAGGCTGATAGCCCTATTCAGAAAAGGACGGATAGCCGCCGGCCGAACGCAATTTAAAAAAAAAATGTGCACAGGACGCGTCCGTCACAATGTATGAACATACATATCCCATCTCCACAATTCAGGTGAATAGTCATGTAAGTAATTTTTTTTTTATGTCTCAAGAACCTCCACCACATTCAAAAGCCCCACCCAGCCAGCTTCCAACCACCTATCGTATTCCTTTACTAATCCTCGTAGTCTCAATATCCGAAACCCCAAAAGTACAACGGAAAGATTTACCAAAGTAGGTAGTATTTCATGATGATAGTGGCGAATGATTCAAGAGGAGGCGTAGGGATAGTACGGGGGTTCCGGGTGATGAGGTACATATACGGAGAACAGGGTGCTGGATATTCAAAAGAAAAAAAGGTGTGGGTCGCGCCAAAATTAGATACGAGAAAGTAATATAAGCAGAAGGGGAGGGGAGGCGAGAAAGAGAGAGAGAACAGGGCGATGATCCGAAGCAAGTCGACCCATTCTGTTTCCCAATGATCGACTATAGAACTCGTGGCAAGTCAGGGCCAGAAACTTCGACCTGTACTTCCCGCAACAAAAAAAAAACCCCCCAAAAAAATAAGAATTTCCACTCAGACGCTATGCAGCAAACTTTTCAGTCGCCATCGTGAACCCATCCGACATTCCTGGATCCCCCCAACATCTCAAAAGTCAAGCCCATACAAGTTCACCTCGGCCATCCCTGTGTTCGTATTTACCCTAAACCACTCTCGTCATCACTGTTGATCGAGTGCTGTACAATCAAGAAAAAGTAAAAAAAAAACAAGTGCTCTGTTCCGCACTCTTGTCGTATTCTTTTGATACAAGCCCATTGCAACACAAAGCCCTAGAGACACAAGCTAGCCGGGACGAACTATAAAGGCGTCATTATGAAGGGGGGGGAGGGGGGAGGGGTGGTTATGGCGAATGAAGGTGCAAAGGGCCAAGCCTGGGATTGCCCTGTTCAGAGCTGAAGTTTAGAGCCCGGAAGATTTTAGAGAGTAGAAGAGGTGAACAGGTAGAAAAAGAAAAAAAAAAAAAAGAGCAAACAGTGGCCAAGTGTTGAATTGATCACTAGATTGTTAAGCTGGTAATTGTGAATTGTGAATTATGAAGTGCCCACTGGAGCAGGTTGGCGGTTAGGTTTAGCTAATACTTTAGTGGTTCACACACGTTCTTTCTGGCCTCGTTTTGTAAAATCTTCATGTTAATTTAGTTAATACATGGCCTTTGGTATTGGTCAACTTGGGCCCACAAAAGAAATGATAACGATTGGTGATATATTTAGAGATGCTACCTGTAAAAGGAAGTTGCGATATTTTATGGTTACAAAGCGTCGTTACACAAATACATACCGACATAACAAACATCATGGATTTAAACATTTGATACTTTTTTTTTTATAGCATATATCAAACGTAATGTACTGTATGAAGTTACTATTATTGTTAGCAAGGAAATGCGTGTATAAAATGAAGAAATTATACATTACCTGGATTGAACACTGCCTCAAATAGACATGGTCTTTTACGCCCGAAATATATAAAAGAAATTCCATATGCCAGAGCCTTTGTCACCTCTTCCCCCCCTCTTCGGCAACATTCCAAATTATCCTATCAAATCCATGAATGGTACCGTCTTCCCTCTCCTTCCTTCCCAGTTTGCCTCGTCACTCTCAAACGCCCCATCTCTTAGCAAAATATTGTAATGCCCTCATGAAAGATAGTTCCTAATTTCTCTAGATTAGTAGTTATCTGCCGAATCATAAAAGATTAGCACTATCCCAAAGACATATTCTCCCACACCCTAATAGGGGATGATGTGCCATTCTTGAAAAAAAAAAAAGAGAAAACAGCGACAATATTTACACAAGACAATACCGAAACACCGTAGATCGCAATTTTAACCTTCCTCGTTATTCCCATCTGTATCCACCACCAACATTAGAATTCTAGATTGTTCCTCTGGCAATATTCATCCCCATACTCCCACCTCTCTCCTCACTCCCCTCCCTTCTCTCTCGTGCTAACCTTCTCGCTGGCTAGACTCCACCACTCTATCATCCGCGACAACATCGACGACATCCTCTACACCTGTCTCTCTTTCCTTCTCCTCTGTGCTGACAAATCCCTCCCATCGGGACATTCCCCCCTCCTGTCTCCTCAGCGGCCAGGCCATCTGCATCTTCTTCATCCCTATTATTCCCTCCCCGAAACAATGAGAGAGCTTCCTTGTATTTGTCCAAGATCTCGTTGGGTTGATGGTGTTGCCAGAGGTAGCGGGAACAGTATTCAATGGCGAAGCATACACTGGAGGATGTTGTGGGGAAGACCGCCGGGAGTTTTCAAAGAAGGGGAGATGAGGCAAAGAGGCCATGGTAAAAGTTTGGCTATGATGAGGTGGCGATGAAGGTGCCGGATTGGTCGCAAGAAGAAATCAGAATAGGGATGGGTCAGCAGCTAACTATGGCACATGCGTTTCATGCCCCGATGGAGGACTTTGAACAGTATACACTAGTTGGAACCGAGTCCAAATCCAAGATGCCTTATCCCCCCCCCCATCCAACCACCTACCTCCCCATCCATCTCCATCCCCTCAATCCCTCTTCGGGATCGTACACCCCCCATCGCTTGGCTGTTACAGAGATGACAGTAACGATGTTCCTGTTGGTGCCAATATACATGACCTCTCGCATAGCCCACGGTGACCCTCGCGCTTTACTGTCTTTCAGCAGCGCCTGATATGGTGTATATTATCGTTCTATGGACGGCGTATTTGCCATCGACAAACTGAGGCCAAATTAGTAATGACTCTCCTCCTTTGCATAGCACTTACTGACGTTTGTAGATATCACAAATCGCCCATCTTCCACTCCACTCTGGACTGGGTGCCCTTGGAACATGCATGGAAATATCATCATAGAATACCTGTCCAAGTCCACATATCAGATCCTTCAATACTCAGCCTTGATGTATACTGACATCACTGTGATGCAACGTCTCCAGCCCCACGCATACTCCAAAATGGGACCCTCTGCTTTGGACTTGATTCCATCCTTGTAACGGACATAAAAATCATCATCGTGAAGTGTGTAACTGAAAAGTAGATGCGTATGTAAATAATATATATATATATATTTGTGCTTAAGAAATCAACCCGTAACCATCAACCATTTTCCCACCGCCGATCCGAGCCAAACCCGAGATTCCGAGTAGATAAGATAGAGCATAAAAAAAATGGTATCAAACCCAAGCGAAATCAAGAAAAACAAAAAGAAAAAAACAAAAAAAGAAAGAAAAAAGAAAGAAAAAAAAAACAAAAAAAAAACGAAAAAAAAAAAAAAAAAAAAGAAAAAAGAAAGAAAAAAAAAACAAAAAAAAAACAAAAAAAAAAAAAAAACAAAAAAAAAACAAAACTGAAAACAAGTCACAAGAAAAAAAGGGTAATACAAACAACAATAACAAGAGCAATCTTGTTTGTTTCCGTCACTCATTTTGCGACACCAATTGTGGGTGGGCATCACAACATGACTGTTCTAGGGTCTGTTCATAGCAGCCGCCGGAGTGTGACCACGACGGTTCAGCAGTGTCGCGCCAGCAAAATTAAGCTCAAACCCAGCCTGAGCTTGCTCTTTTACTGTACGCTTAGCTGCAGCCACCACATCGGCCGAGTGCTGTCCGTAGCCGCCACTGGTCTTGCCTGTGCGGGTGGTAGTCCGGGGCTTGCTATCCTCAATTTGAGTATTACGCATGCTTTGTTCAAGGGACTGTGAGTTTGTACCAGTGGCATTGTATTGAGCATCTGAGCCCGAATTGGAACCGGAGCCATCCAGGCCCTCTTCGTCCTCTTCGTCAAGTTGCGCAAGAATGTTGTTGACGCCACCATAGGGTGTTTGTACTCTCCGGGCGACATCGTATGAAATATCAAATACCTCACGTAGGTTGATAGCATCGGGGGACCGAGGGTCAAAGGTCAGGCCGTTATCGTCAATGACATTGTGGGGGTGGAAGGCACCAGAGTTGGCCGGAGGCGCACGAACTGGAACAGAGCCCTCTTTCTGAGTGATCCAAGGATGCAACAAGAACTGGCCAATGTCATATCTCTTTTCGGGGTCGACGACCAACAGGTGAGTGACAAGATCCTTGGCAGAGTCCGAGATGTTGTCCCACCAAGGTGAGAGAAAGGTAAACTCTCCACGCTTGACTTTATCACTAAGCGTTGTCAAGTTCTCGTCATAAAAGGGAGGGAAACCGCAGAGGACAGTGTAGAGCACACAGCCCAAAGCCCACATGTCAACACCTTGGCTGTAGGTGTCTTCGCGGACGATTTCGGGTGCTGTATACCCCGCAGTTCCGCAAGGGGTCTTGGTGTTGTTTTGCCACACAACCTTTGACAAGCCAAAATCCGCAATCTTGATGGTACCGATACCACCACCGCCAACACCAGGAATGAACTCGCCTTCGTCAACCTTGCCCTCATCACCGGGCTGTTTGGGACGTGGAACCTTGGATGGTTGCATGGCAATGGGCGTGTAAAGAATGTTTTCGGGCTTGATATCTCTATTTGTATGTGTTAGTGTGTGCATTTACACACTTACTTTGAAAAGCAAAAACACAATTCATAATCCTCTTACCTGTGAACAACACCCTGTTCGAGGTGCATGTATCTGATGGCCTCAGCTACCTGCATGATTACGTGCCTTGACAACTCCTCGCTGAAGTATGTAAGCTTCACAATGTGGTGGAAAAGCTCTCCGCCAGGCACGAACTCTAGAACAATGTACATGTACTCATCATCCTCATGGTGTTCAATGAGATTGACAATGTTCTCATGCTTCATGCGCTTCTGAATAGCCGTCTCCTTGAGGATTCCGGAACGCTAAACCGCCGGGTTAGTATGGAACTTGAATCGAGACGTCATGTAGCGTTGAGCTGGTAGGCAGAAAAGCTTTCTTTTTTTTTTCTTTTTTTTCCTTTTTCAAGTTGCAAGTCGGACCGT
This sequence comes from Bretziella fagacearum, assembly GCA_002018255.1. Lineage (NCBI taxonomy): Eukaryota > Fungi > Ascomycota > Sordariomycetes > Microascales > Ceratocystidaceae > Bretziella > Bretziella fagacearum. The sequence goes on along the minus strand of MKGJ01000072.1, from coordinate 24,849 downwards.
GTAGATCATATAAACTCAAACGCAAAACAAGAACGCAGATATATACAATAATAGTAATAAAAAAGAAGGAAGGACCTAGAGATAACCAAAGCTATTGCTGGGGAGGTGGTAAGTGAGGTCCTGGCTTACTTGAATGGCTTTACGACCTTGCTTAAAGTCGGGGTGTAAACGCTCCTCGCCCTACGCGAAAAGTTTTAGAGAGTCAATATGATATGGTTGGACCAAGATGTGCGTGGGTGTGATGGAAAAGGGGAAACGTTGCGGAGTATGAGAGCAAAAGCAATCCTCTCAGCCGAAGCCATTTGCCCAATTCATGACAAGTCCATAAAAATGAGGCATTTCAAAAGACTTGAAAAAGAGAGGGAGAGAGAAAGGCTCACAATCAGGGTTTCACAAGGGCACACCCTGAGATGCTCCAAGTACTTGATAGATTTGAAGGGTTAAGAAGGCGAAAGATGTGACCATGAGATTTAACAATAAAGACAAGCACAGATATCATCACCTTGGGGGGGGGGAGTGGTGGTGTACGGTAATATAATGGGTTTTTTTTTTTTTTTTGCCTTACCTGTTTGTTTCCGAGCTCCGCCTTGTGTACAATTTTGATGGCAACACCTTGGGGGTGAACTCCATCTAGATCATGGGCGTGATACACGACACTGAAAGCGCCGTCACCGATACGTTTGTTGAGTTGGTACCGGGTCTTCAGGCCGGGGTATTTTTTATTGACGGGTCGAGCAGTGACAGACGGGTCAGTGGAGGGGATAGGAATAGCGGCGACCGGGGCAGACTGGTAGTTATCAGCACCGCGCATCTCGGTGGGGGCGGAGGCAGGTGTCGTTTCATGATGTTGAACGGTGACGATATCATTGGGTGAGATGGCAGCAGATGGTATCGTGGTGCGAGATTGAGGGACATCGAGAGTAGTTGAAATATTTCTGCTGTTTTTAGAGGGCGTGGACGACTTGTCCTTATCTTCGCGGCCGCCCTTGGCTGCTGTAGATTTGAGCAACATGGTTAGTATTTTTATATTTTAAATTTCTTGAATTAAAAGTTTAGGCCAAAGTCGCTCATAGACTACTAGATAGGGGACAATAAGAAATGAGGTTACGCGGTCGCAGACCAAGAAAAAAAAAAAAAAGTGAATTACATTGAGAATTGACCCAGTCTGGTTGTTGGATCGCATCAATCACAATGGGAAAATGTAAAACTTACCACGTAGAATATGCTTGAGGTGCTGCATAGTGGATAACGGGGAGAGTAGGTAGGTAGCTTAGATAGAGGCCAATCCGGGGGGTTGAAAGGCGAAGATAGTGGGATGTTGGACAGGCGATACAAAGACGCCTTGAAGCCAAGTTCTTGAGGTGACGCCAAAGGGTTCTTTCTTTTTTGTCTTGGGTGCAAATTTGAGACAGCGTATAGGTAGCGGTCGAGTTACAGTCGCAATGCAATAGGTAGGTAGGTTAGGTAGATGGGTAAGAATGATTGGGCCGTAAGTTGTAGGGCAGAATCAAAGGCAAGATGCACGGGAATGGATAAGCCGGTACACTCTGCGGGTTGATAGAGAATCTCGGGACAGGAAGGGGGGATGCCGATAGTCGATGAATGAGGCGGTATGTCGGCTGGTGCATTCAACGAATGAAGATGGTCGGAGGAAATTTGGGGGTGAATTTGCTGTGCGAGAGTGTGTGTCTGTATGTGTATGTGTATGTGTATGTGTATGTGTATGTGTGTGTGTGGGTGTGGGTGTGGGTGTGTGGTTCGATCGGTTCGCAAAGATCAAGCTTGTCAGGGTCGTTGGTGGGATGTGACAGCGGTAGTGGGCTGGTACTGGGAGATGGGGCGCGATTTAGCAGGCGGCAAGCTCAGTTGATAAGCAGATATATAGGTATATATATATAGATAGATAGATAGATAGATAAATATCCCGAATTTGATTAGAGATCCATTCCATTGCTGGGGTGATTATTGTACGTGTGAATTGAGTGATCTAGGGGGTGGTGTTAATCTGACCAGGGCGCGTTAGGAAGGCGCGTTGAAATTGGGAAACTACTAAGGATGCGTGTAAGTACCATGTGTGAACTTTTTGTATTACTGGTGTGAATATCTCAGTATATAATTATGGAGAATGTGTGGATTTTAGGCGCGCCTCCCAATGCAAATATTGACATGAAAAGAACAACAATCTTTGGAATATAACAAACAGAAGCTGTAATGAGAATATAGGTGCCCAGCTTTTCAAAAGAATCAAGGTAGTTTCTTTTGCCAAAAAAGGTGAGAGAGTAAATGCCGTCTGAGGGTGAAATAATAGCTCAGGTACCGCCATAAGCCAAATTTCATGGTGGAGTGACATTTGTCACTAACACTACGGTGCGGTTTCACTGTTGTTGCCTTGTCAAAAAGAAGGGCTGGGAAGAAGCTTGTCACAGGGGGGGGCTCTAACATAACCTAAAGCTCTATAGCTTCTGAAGCTTTTGTTTGTTCGTGATTTGGGGAAGATGCGAGAGTCACAATGGTCAAGGAGTCATGAACAAAAAGTGCATTTCTGAGGATTCTACCTATTGATTTTTTTATACACTGTCGCATTGTTATTATCGAGCACACATGTAAAGAAAAACATATCAACAATAACAAAAACAAGTGAAAAGAAGAAAAGAAACAAACCCCAGGACACGGGAAACATCAAGGGGGGGGACCGCAACAACCATCTGGGCATCAAAGGGTTGGTTGATTGCGGCGATTTTCAAAATTTTGGTAATCGCTGACGAAAGAGGTACAATGAAAACAAATAAACAATCTGGGTCGCTCAGCTGTTTTGAGTGGCCGCTTATGCACAACACGGCAAGGCAGCCTGCAGGAACGCGCTGAAAACATGCAGATGGTATTATAGTGGTTACAGCATGCGGGATTCAAGGAATTGAGTAAACGTATTTACCATATAGTTTGTCTGCAGTCCCCAATAATATGATACCAAGGTAATATAGAGGTTGTTCGATTTGTAATCTCAAAAGAGCTTCTAGATGGCGCTCCAATTGTAAGGGTTTAACAAGCCCTGTCATACCCTCCCCTCCCGTTGTCGGGCCCCCTGGCTTCCATCTATGCTTCCCTTTTGTTGATTGTTTTTGTTTGTTCATTTTCAATGGCATCACAACAGCTTGGAAGAAGTCTCTCCCACTCCCACTCCCACCCCCCAGCCTTGCCTTGCCTTGCCTTGCCTTGCCTTGCCTTGCCTTGCCTTGCCTTGCCTTGCCCTTTAGCAGCAAGTTCCCTTCACTTACCTCTTTTCCCCTTCCCCCTTCCCCCTTCCCCCTTCCACCTCTAGGAGGTTCAAAGCTTCTCTTCCCGAAGCTACAAGCTAACTATGACACCAGGACTCCGCTCCCGACATTTACGAGACTCCCGGTCTCACTGACGACAACTCCACTGTTCCGGTACGCCCTTCCCCCACCCACCCTTCGTAACATCATGCGCCCAATCATGCTCAGTCATGCCTAGCTATGCTGACTTCAAAGCTCTAGGGCTCGACTCTCCGCACACAATCCGACCTTGACTTCGACGAGGAACTCGACGACAATGACACCGGAATTTCCAGATCACGACTACGTATAAACGAAGCCCGCTCTCGATTCAACCCCGCCAGCGTTGACGCCACTGCCGTAGACTTCTCCGACCGTGTTGATACCAAACGCAAGTCTTACATCACCTCCAGCCGGCGCCGCCGTGTCCTCGGCAGTAACATTGAAGAGTATGGCGACTTTAGCGATGATGAGGAAGAAGAGAGCCTAGAGCGCAAGATTGCCCGGTTAAAGCGCGAGGTAGAAGAGGCCAAGGAACTCTACGGGAAGCGCCAGGCAGCCGAGGAGGCCGCAGACACTAGCGCGGAGGATGATGGGACTTTGACGTCGCTTGGGCAGATTCTGGAGGAGATTTCACGACCGGTGGGATCTTTGGCGGTACCAAAGATATCTGCTGCTGCCGTACAGGAAAAGGAAGCAGGAGATTCTGAAGAAAGCATCACAATTGGTAAAGAGGCTACCTACACCATAACGTATGCCCCGGCATATGAACAGACCCATGCGCTGGCCAAGGTCACGGAGTTTGACCGGAGGCTTATGGCGTTGGAGACCACCCTCGGAGCCAGTGCTACACTGGGTCTCGAACTTGATGCCAGTGGTATGCCGCGCGCAGTGATGCCTACTCTAGATTCCCTTCAAAGACAGGTCTCTATGCTGTCGCAGGCCTCCACAGCCACCCTAGATTCCATCAGTCGCAGAGTGCGGACTCTTACCCAAGAAGCGGAGCAGTTGACCAAGGCACGCAAAGAAGCCAAAGAAGCTCAGGATGCACTAGACGGCGGCAAGACTGATGAAGGGGACACTGACCAAGACGCCAAAATCAACGCTTTATATGGAACACTTTCTACAATTGAGAATCTGGCTCCTGTTCTCCCGTCGCTCCTTGACCGATTGCGCTCACTGCGGACTATCCATACCGATGCAGCACATGCAGCGGATGTCTTGACACGCATCGAAAAGCAGCAGACTGAAATGGCCACGGAGTTAAAACAATGGAGGGAGGGGTTGGTTACTATCGAGGGGGCTATCAAAGAGGGTACCGCGACGATGCAGGGCAACACCAAGGTCATGGAGGAGTGGGTTAAGGATTTGGAGGCTCGGCTTGCAAAATTGGCGATTTGAGGGTTTTGTTTCTTGATTTTATTGATGACGATACCCAGCGAGCGGTCACATTGCATATGTAGCATTTATGAACGTAATTAACAAGGTATTTCTCAAGGTGACCGATGAACACCATCATGATTGTTTAGGCGAGAGCAGAGCTGAAAGCAAACAATAGTGCGCTTGTCATTTTGGGGTAGCTTTCACCTTTCCAGCATGTCTCTAGATGTACTCGAAAATGTATTTCGCTATCATCGTCAATATGCCATTAGGGCCTTCCCAGGTATTGAAAGAACTTGGTCTACGGATGACTAAGCAACATAATTTTGTGATTGGACGCCACCTTACTTGTGGCGTCGAGGGCTTCGTGCACACGAAAACCCAAACTTAGCACCAAAAAAAATTATTTCGCTTTTGCTAAAGTGTGTGGAAGGAAGGATTTCGCCCAGTTCCAATTCGCCCCTCCATCCCGTCCCAGACTGTTATTCGTTTTGAGTCTGTCAAGAACAAATAATCGTACTCTCTTTTTTTCCCGCCCCTTTCCAAAACCATCTTTCTTCCCCCCCCCCCCAATCCTCGATCTTTTATCACAAAATATCCATCATCATGGAGTCCGCCAAGGTTCCCGTCAAGCTCGTCAAGGTCACCAAGGTTCTGGGCCGCACAGGTATGCTGCTCTCCTCGCCCTTGCCCACGAAAATTCGATAAGAAGACGTCGTCTCTTTTAGTCGCATCTCGAGAGATTCCGGATTCAATAGGATATATACAACATGCGACTTTTTGTTAGCGACAACAACTGGAAAAGTTTTTTTTTTTAAAGCCGATATAACGACCCTATGAAACCTCAACTCCGGCGATCCAATGATACCAGTCGAAATTACGACCTCAGAGATCGAGACCACGAAACGACTACTTATCGAATTACTACTCGAATTTCTGTCAGGACAAGTTTACTAACTTTGGTTTTTTTCTCTTCTCCTTTAGGCTCTCGCGGTAGTGTCGCCCAGTGCCGCGTTGAATTCTTGGACGACCAAACCCGTTCTATCATCCGTAACGTCAAGGGTCCCGGTACGATTTTGACCCCCTCCCACATGTTACACTATCCAAGTCCAAATTTATATTCCCACACTCTAGCGACCATCTCCATGTCCACCTTGGTCCGAATCGCGCATTCAAATCCGAACCGCAACGACCACCGACAGCAACGATGGATATCACTACTCTACCCCACTAGTCATATATATACCCTGACAGAAGAACCAAACCCCCGCTAACATGTGCTCTTTTTCTATTCTTCTTGCTTTCTAGTCCGTGAGAACGATATCCTGTGCCTGCTCGAGTCTGAGCGTGAGGCTAGACGGTTGAGATAAACAGTTGGCGCAAGCGTCAAGTCTTTTTTTTTTTTTTCTTCGTTTCTTTTGAATTTTGTGCGATAAGTGTCACTGCGATTTGCCGGCTTCAGTAACGACATGGCCACTTTATGAGCGGGATAGATGGAACAAAGGACAAGGGAAAAAAAGGCAAAAAGGAAAGAAAAAATAAAAGCAATTTAAGGATAGAAATTGTTTTATTTTCTCACCCTCATTTTTTTTCGTCAACGCATCCCCAAACTCGTCCGCTTCTGATACTCGATCATGTCTTCTTTTTTTTCTAGATTCTATCTTGCGACAACTAAAAACTCGGCGTTAGTCCCGGCGATAAAGGCATGGCCATTGTTGGGTTTCCTTTTTTTGGGGGGGTAGGTTGTCTTTTGAGGCGCCGGCCGGTATGTCTATGTCTTGCTCAACCCCTCCGGGGCCGTCTCTAAGTTTGGGGGAAGGACTCTTTTGGGATTCATCATTTGTGACTGATTGGGGGAATGGAAGTAGCGGTATTCTGTTTTGTTGATTCTGGGATAATGGTTGATTCCTCATGATCTTTTCTTCAAAGATGGAAAATTCAAACGTTCAACGGTCTTTTTCAATACTTCAACGAACCCATGATCCTTCTAAAGTTATATCTCGTATAAAAAAAAACCCTAAATATCCGTACCTGACATGTGTGAGACGTCATCATGCTTTTTGACACATGAAATCAAACATGTTGATATCCTGATTCAATCTTAGCAGTTGCTGTTAGTCCCATCTCCCTAACCCTAATCAATGCTTACAAACAAAGTGCCCCACAATCACGTGAGTCCCTACCAAATAGAGGCAAACGAAAATGAAAAGAAAAAAAACTATAAAAGGTCTCCCAGCCTCAAACATCTTTCCGCTTTTTTTTGTCCTTTTTCTCTTCTCCATCGCCATCGACATCCAATGGTAAGTCTTCTCTCCCGCCACTGCCTGTACGCCCATTTCTCTACCCAATTGTTGGAATGATGACCAATTATTTGCTACTACTGAATCATTTTTGATGTATCATTATTATCACCAAGATCTCTGAGAATCCAACCAACACTGTTCACTTTTTTTTTCTCTTCAAAACTTTCCTAAAAACCAGTGTAAAGACACACAAAGACATGCTAATTCCTTGTTCCAGATGTCCCTTTGCTCCTTGTAGCTTCCTTGTTATATATCTTGTACCTCGTCGTCATGAGCGGCACCGGTACGTTTACAATCCTCTACTTTGCCTCGGTCGGTAGCTTCACAGGATGCGAATCGCAAGAGCTCTCAGCCCCTCTAAATGTTTCCAAGCTCTATGATAAACTCGATAGCATCTATCCGGGGATTCAACGTGCTGTGCTTTCTTCATGTATGGTTTCTGTGAACATGGAGTATGTGGATTTATCGGATGAGGGTTTGGTGATTCAGGCTGGTGATGAAGTAGGCATTATTCCGCCGGTTAGCTCTGGATGAATGGCTTTACCGATGGTTTGAAGTTTTTATCTAGTTACGATGTTATGAATGTTAGGAAAAATAAGATATGTTCTATGATGAACCGCTTGTCTTTTTCCAAGTTGTTTGATATGAAAATTTGTGTGCACCCTCGTAACCCAGCGTCGGATATAGAACCCTAATTCACACGAATGAGAGAGTACCGTTTTTATTAGACATGAATCTACTGTCTAGTCACCCAAACCCCAAGTTCACCAACATGAAGCAACAGTTCCTTGAAATCAATTCCCGTACTCTCCAGCGCCTCCTCGTAGACTTCATCATTCTGCAAAATCTCAGCCAAAAAGGAAATACCATCCGTCATAGCCCTTGCAGTTTTATCTCCAAAAAGACCATTGCTATCGCGAATGTTGATGATTTTTTCCCAGATCCGACCGACTAGGTGCTTTTTGTTGATGCACCCATCAGACGTCCGGCAAATACTCATTCTACCAGGATATAGGACGACGTCGCTGTCCAGTTGCAGTCTCTTTGGAGAATGAAACTTTCCCGCCGAGATAAAAACAGAGCAGTCCTCTGTAATCTTGGAAACAGAGGTCACGGGAGTGATCTCCGCAGTAGTTCCAAGATAAATCAAGCTCAACTCTCTAGGCTTTTCCGCCTGAATGCCACTCTCACTCTCGCCATCCTCATGATAAAACCCTCCCGTCTTCCTCAACGGCGATGAAAGACTCTGATGCCCCGTCGACACCTGCGTAAATGACGTCTCGGCCGACGGCGGCGACGAGATAGTCGAGGCGTTGTGTGAGGTCAGCGAGATGGTGGAGAACTCGGCAGAGTCGTCACAGAAGGAGGGGGGCTCGGGGGATGAGGCGCCCGGGGAGTGGATGATGTGTTTGATGCGGGCGAGGTTGGGAGTGTCGATGTAGGCATCGAAGGGGAATTTAGGGCGGCGGGTGAGAATGATGGGAGTGGATTGAGGGAGTTGGATAGGTTTGGCAGGAGTCCCGGTGAGGTTGCGGCTGTGGGGGATCGGAGGGTCGTAAGGAGGATCCATGGTGAAGAAACTGAGCAGATTTGAAAATGTGGCGATGATTGTTTTGGATGAAAATGGTCGATTGACGGATGATGAAGAAGAAGAAGTGCAAAATGGATATTCTAGTTTGTAATTTACAGATAGGGTACGAAATGTGCGCCGCCTCACTGATGAGGCGGAGCGGACTATGAGGTAGTTGCCCAGAGTAGTGGTCGATCTAAGTAAGAGTGGAAAGTTCGAGATGATGATCGCATTTGGAAGGTTCCCAAGGAAGTTGTGGATGAAGCTAAACGAAATCATAACAATAGCAATTGTTGGATAATATCAGAGCCTGGCAAATGGCCTATCTGATATCTTTGATGGTGGCCTCCGAGTACATCTCGAGTTGTTTCTGTCCCTTTCGGAGGAAATATTCAATAGTGGAAAAGTCACGCTTGTCTAGCTTTCGGTACTTCTCAAGCTCGGAGCGAGCAAACTTTTCAAAATGGGCGCGAGATTCCTGTATAATATGGTTAACTTTGGTGATCTTTCTCGGTGTGAATAGTGAGAAGCCGGTCATACAATGGAAGTCTGATGACGAGTAGCAGTAGTATATATATATATAGACATACCTGTTTTTGGCGTGCCGCCCGGAGGCATTGCCGAAAGAGACTCAGGACATCTTTTTGAAGACCAGATAATCTCATTTTCTTGAACTATCAAGACTTGTGAAAATTCTCTCTTTGGTACTTTTTGCAGTTCGTCAAGTTCGGCTTTCACGAGGCCGGAGCTCCTAGACGGGGGGCGTGTTGCGAATTGTCTAGACGGGGGGCGTGTTGAGAATTGTGGGGCCTTTCAGAGTGGTTGAATTGTGACTTAAAAGTGGACTATGACATCGGCATTGAGTTTTTAGGGTTATATTTTGCTACGATGGTAAAGTTAAAAGTCATGTGATTGGTCTGAGTGTTTAGTTGTAATCCAATACATAAATCCGATTTTATGGGGGGAAAAAAAAGGAAATGAAACGGCAGATGTATACAATGAAAACACACTATCATGTCTATACAACTGCCGTGTTTTCAGTCTCAAGTCCGGACCATACTTCTGTAGACCAATACTACAATAACCATTACCTCTGGGGTAGATACATGTACATCTGACAAATCACTCTTTGCATTCATATTGGAGAAGCCTCTCTTCCCGCCCCCACCGCTACACCGTAACCCACCATTCTAACCCAATGATATCAAATCATTCATTTCTCATGCACCGTCAGTAGGTCATTCTATCAGGCGGTTAGCCCATTCCGGACATGGGCCCTAGGATAAGTGGGTGGCTACTGTGACCTTTGACGGATAGAGACGAAATGCCGAACAGACGACGTGATGTGATTTGATATGATGGGGGCAGGAGATAAAAAGGTGGTGTCAGATTTTTGATGGCGTCTATTATTGTAATATGTAAGGATGATTACTCGTGATGCAAGTAGCGGCGAACGTGCATTTTTTGGGGTATTCCCGGACTTTGAAGTTCTAGTTACCGATGGCATAATATGCCATGGTTGAATATATATTATATTTATTCATGTATAAGATGGCCTCTCGTCGGTTGTAATTTCCTTTCTTTTTGTTTTTTATATAGTTTCTATTAACAATCATCTCAATCATCAAATATGGGTTCATTCAACGTAAGTCTCAATATATATACTCAATCCCTCCTTACCAATCATAACCAACTCCATCCTCTCACCACTAACGCCACTAATATAGCGCCTCATCCGCTTCCTCGCCAAGAATGGCAAAACCTACTTCGGTGACGCCATCCTGCCCCCCGGCGCCACCGATGTCTCCCAAGCCACAGAAGCCCACATCATCACCGGCGACATCTTCGGCACCCACCAAGTAACCGACCAAACCGCCGAAATTCGCCTCCTCCTCGCCCCTTTAGCCCCAGAGCAAGCCCGCACCGTCCGATGCCTTGGCCTCAACTATGCTGCCCACGCCAAAGAAGCCGGCCTCAAACTCCCTCAATATCCCGTCCTCTTCGTAAGTCTTTCTCTTCTCTTTCTCTTTCTCTCCTTTTTTAGTATTATATACAACTAACACACACAAAAAAAAAAAAAGCACAAACCCCTCACCTCCCTCACCGGCCCCTACGACCCCATCCCCATCCCCCCCATCGCCCAAACCCCCGCTGGCCTCGACTACGAATGCGAAATGGTCGTCATAATCAGCAAACCCGGCCGTGACATCCCCGAATCCAACGCCCTAAACCACATCCTCGGCTTCGCAATCGGCAACGACGTCTCCCACCGCGAATGGCAACTCCAACACGGCAGCGGCCAATGGTGCCACGGCAAATCTTTTGACGGCTGGGCACCCTTTGGGCCCGCGATTGTCTCGCAGAGGATCGTCGGGGATCCCCAGGCGTTGAAGATTTGGACAAAGGTTAATGGGGAGACGGTACAGGAGAGTTCGACAGCTGATATGATTTTCGATGTCAAGCAGTTGGTGGCTTTCTTGAGTAGGGGGGTTACGCTTTTGCCTGGTGATGTTATTTTCACGGGCACGCCAGCTGGGGTCGCTATGGGACGCAAGCCGCAGAACTGGTTGAAGAATGGCGATGTCGTTGAGGTTGGCTTGGACAAGGTTGGCACTTGTGTTAACAAGGTTGAGTGGCAACCGGAGAAGGCCAAGATATAACCCTAAGATGGAAACTGTCACGTGAGGCAATCTGATTATTAGGAAACATGTATCGATCCAAATTTGGTGTTTATTTGGCTATTTTTAACATGTTTTGCCAACAACTATTGTGTATCTCCATTAACCTAAATCCCAGTGCATATCAATAATAACCCAATACACATATCCATAGCATGTAAAACCCCAACAAAAGAAAAGAAAGCCAAATCATGACCATACTTCCAACAAGACAAGGTAAACCAAACGATCAAATCATATCCATTATCAAATTCCCCCCCTCTCCTCCCCTTCTCCTTCATCACTTCCACCTAAGCATGAACCCCATTACTCAATTTCTAAGAGCCCCGAGATCTAGCTAAATAATTTTGCCATTCACACTTACACCCGCCAACTCCCCCATCAAACCCTCCCAACGAATCATTCGCATTCGTCCCCCGCGGATTCACCACTACACCACCCACCGAAATCTCATTCGCAATAAAGTACGTCTCCCGCGTATCCACCTTGGAATTGCTCATCTCCCACGCCCAGACAACCTTCTCATCCGGATCACCACCGTGGGTATCCAAGTTGATGGTCGCCGGATACGGCATAGTTCCCGGTCTCTTCTTCCCAGAAGACGTAGCATTCGTGCTAGCCGACAACAGTGCCGATGAGTTGCCCATATTCGTCCATAGTGCTACCTTTACTCGCGTCTGTGCCCAAGTCACAAGATAGTCTGAATCCGTAATGGGAGCACCGCCATTCTCGTCCATTGTCCCAGAAGTAATGGTACTGTTGATGTTGGTAACGTAGATTGTACGACGGAAATACTGGTAGAACCCATAATGCTCCGTAGGTAAACCACGGTCAAACAAACGAACTGGCTGTTGCCAAAGTCGCGGGAAGAGCCGAGCATTAACAGCAGTACCGTCGTTTTTGGTCTGCGGGATTGGAAGAGTAATGTTGCGAGGTTGAGTGACAACGGTTCCAGCGTTCTCGCTAGTTCCCGGAATTGTTGCGTTATCAATCATGTCTAGCATGCTTATATAAAATGGGGTCGGTTCGCCTTCTTTCTGGTTGGATTGGACATCGTCGGTATAATTTCCAAGAAAGGCCATCTCCGAGACGGACGGAGGGGCCGGCTCTGGCGAAAAGCTTGGAGTGGCGCGGCGGAGAACGGTAGAACTTTCCCAGGCGATTTTCCATGAGTTGTCAGTACCGTTGTCGTATTGGATATTGAGGGTAACAGTCGGGCTGCTGGCGTCAAATGGAGAAATATTGCTTTGTAGCTCCTTGGGAATATCACAACTCCAAAGAGCTGAAGGTTCAGTACATCCATCAAAAGAATCGGTGTTATCTGGAGCAACCACGGTCAACAGGCCCATAGGCATCGGCGGAAAGCCAGTAATGTTCACCCAAATAGACTGTTCCTCCAAGTGGTACTTCCGTCTTCTAACCATCACACCAGCAATAATCGCAGCCGTGATGGCCATAAGAATGATCATGACAAACATCAACCAAAAACGCCGACGCTTGCGGCCTTCAGCTCCACCTCTTCCAGCGCATCCTCTCTTTGGAATACACCCTCGTCCCTTCCACAGACCACCAGCTTTGTTTGCAACCTTTTCCTCCTTCTCCCACCGTTTGCGCTTCTTTTCGGCTATCTTGCGGTACTCATAAGGGTCAATGTGAGTATGATAGTGGTAAAAGGTTCCATGACCACCAGCCACCAAAGGTCCATTGACGGCAGGGGTCAAGGGGATCTCGTCCATGTGGACACCTCCACGAGACATGCTGCCGGCAAACCCGGGCGAGATGGGCCCCGGAGACGGAGGAAGCTCACGGGATGCCATGTGGTGATTCGGGGGGAACATGGCCCGATATGGAATATTGCTCTGGAGACGCGCAGGCGAGTACGGTGGTGGAGCCTTTTCTGTAGTCTTCTTTTGGGTAGTTGAAACGTCCGTAGCGTCGACAGTTGAAGTCGGGGCACGCTGCTCGAGTTTATTGTTGTTAATAGTGATTCCGGCAATTGGTCTGTCATTCGAGGCCATAGTAGCCGAGGCCAAGCTAAGACCCGGAAACGGATGGAATCGGGGAGTAGTCTGCGCCGAAGAGATGGTGAAGTTGGGAGACGAGCCGTGGATAGTTGCAGACTGGGCAGTGACAAAGAAGCGTTCTTGGTAAAAGACCTGCGGCTGTCTTTCTTGCTTTTCGTAAACGTTTTGCTCTTCCCACCAGTTATCAGTGTTATTAGTGGTAGACGAAGCGGGTGTGTTGGTATCGTGAGTTTGCATAAAGTCAGAGTCGTTGCCTGTAGAATCAGTAAAGTTGAACTGATTTCTGGTTTCAGCCGAAACCTGGTAAACAGGCTGACTTTGAATAAGAGGAACAACCGGCAATGTCGCCACCTTTGATGTCTGCACAGGCGCAGGAAATGCTGCTGGAACTGACATTTGTGGCGGCACCGGACTTTCAGTCAGGCGATTAAGCCAATAAATAGCATCGTTTCTTTCATCAATGGGCGTGTGACTCTGTACTTGACTTAGCGGGGAATTGACCATTTCTTTGTTCGTGGTCGACGTCTTTGTCTCGCCAAAAGAAATTTGAGCCATCTTTGAAGCACCCACAGTCGACGACGTTCTTTGTCTTCTCGGATCATCAAAGGGTGTCTGGGGTGAATCGACGCCATCAGAATCATACCGGTCAAAGATGGAAACCGGATAACAAGAAACAGCATCAGAGGGAGACTGGAAAAATGGGTTTGTCGATTGGCCAATTTGTAGACTCCAAGTAGCTGAAGAAGCCGATTGTGGACTTGTCATATTATGAGGCGGTGCTGGCGAAAAAGTGATTGACACTGGCGTCTGCTCGAAAGGCGTCAAAGTATCGGGTGTATCCGGCGACCACACCGACTTTTGCTGCGACGGCGAGAGGTACGTCGTAGCTGGCTGCTGACTCGGATTATACGGCCGTGTCGCCGGCTGCACCTGGGGTACCGCCGGAACATTGGTCGAAGGGCCAAAATCAATCAATGGGGTCTCAATCACAGAAGTCTGAGGGCTAATTTCTCGGTCACCCAGTGTTCCCGGAGACATGGCAATCCCGATAATAACGCGGTCATCATCCGAGAATTGGGTAGAGCTGGAACCCTGATGTTTCTGTAGTTGCTGTCGCTGTTGTTTTTGCTGTGATTTCTCCTCTTGAGCCGATGAGTTGGCAATGGCCTTGAGTGCCGCAGCGTCAACGAAGCGACGACCATCTTGGCTGGATGAGCCAGCGTTTTGTTGGCTTTGGGCGTATTTCAATGCAGCCATGTCGGTAATAACCTTGATACCTGCTATTTCATTTTGGTACTTCTGGCGCTTGCTGGACTTGAGTCGACTGATTCCGGAAATGGTTGCCTTTGAGTTTTGACGGGCCAGGATAATCTGGGCGGCTTGGGGCAGTTTGTCGGAAATAGATTGAGTTTCGGGGACATGAGGGACTAGTTGGACGTTGTCCTCGATGGGAGTGTACATGTCTTCGTCTTTCCAGTCTTCCCAGGAATCACGAGCCCGGAGAGGAGGCGGATACTGCTGTCGGCCTGGAGTAGGCTGACGGCTAGGAGGGGGGTCCATAGTGAAATAGTAGATTGATAAGAGTGGCAATTTACTGTAGTTTGATGTTTTTGGAGAAACATGAATAAAGTTGTAAAAAAAAAAAAAGAACAAAAAAAAGAGAGAGAGATTATTGAAACCCACGATGATGGGCTTCGAGATGTATGACGAATAAAAATCGCAAAACAAAAAATAAAAGAATAAAAAAGTAGCAAAAGTCTAGCAGAAATTTCAAACGCGAAGCCCGTAAAAAAAAAATGAGATTTGTGGAGGCAATATCCTAATCCGAGATGTTGATATCCCAATCTGACTAGATGGCAGTTGACAAAATAGGAAAGGGCGGAAAGCACTAGAACACAACACACAAAAAAACGGAAAGAACGAATGAATGGATGACAAAGACTCCAAACCTCCAGCTCAGCTAGAAATTGGGGTTTTAACGAAGCTCGTGAGACAGTAAAGGAGATAACTATAAACAAGAAGGAAAGAGAAGAGAAAGAAGAGTTTTGTATTGTAGACTTGAGAGCTATTGCTGTGAAGATGTATCTAGTATACATTCACTCTACACATATGTACATCAATTATCACGCCCCAACCTCTCTCATTCATGGCACAAACATTCATATATTTTTCAGCTATTTTCTTATTGCATATGCACCAGCTCCTCCACAACAGCGCCAAATCACACCATTCGTACCTTTCTATTGGCCATTTCCCCAGAAACGTCGTGATCTTGAGCGGCTACCAACGTATAAAGTAAGCGTCGTGGATGCAGGTTCTCGTGTTCTGATTGGCGGTAGTTCAAAGTGGAGCGGTTCTATTGGTTTTGATTGGCTGGTAGGGCCTGTCAATTGCTTTCCTGGGCAGGACTTGGATGGGAGAATATAATAGGCGCTTAGGCGTCGGTTAGGCGTGTGTTACCGTCCGACATAAGGATTTTTATAGGTACTTAGATGCTTGGATCATAATGATTGTTCAGGTGGGTTGGTATGCATGAGGATTTTGATGAGGGTGGATAGAATCAATGGGTGAGTTAGATGTAGCTTTAGGGGAGGCTAGGGTTCGATGTCGCATGTCAAACACGTCACTAGTATAAGACCGTACTTTTGGTTCACCCCCTTGTAGGCCTTCAAGACTCAAGTGACCGTCAGATCTATGTTCTTGACAAAGTGAAAACGATCATCTGAAACATGACATACATTTACGACAACTAGTTTACGTATCAGTGGCTGTGATGGATCCAGTTCGGTCAGAGTGACACTCACTGTCGGACGATACCAAGTAATCATTGTCCCGTTCCAATCACTCAACTCGGTTCCATTGCACATGGCTTCCCACTGCGATGAAAAAAAGGAGTGTCCCACCGAATTCCCGGGTTTGGAGAACCCTCTTGCAATCCTACTGTCTTACATAACAAATATGTCTAGTATGTAGATGCACATCATTCATTCTGAGTCAATCCATTATGTGCCTCATGTATTTCCAATTACGGCCTATACAAGGTCCCTTCATTTATTTATTTATTCCGTATGCGTCGTCTCAGTCCAATGCGCTCCCTTTGATACTAGCTTGCTCTGAATCCGATTTTAAACACCAGTATATATATACAAGGTAATATCCGTCTTTGGTGGTACTTTTGCTCTCTGATATCTCCCTTGTTGTACAATGTGTAATCCTTGGCCCAATTCGTTTGGACATCCAAAGTTATATATCTTTGTACTTTGTATGTAGTGTCAAAGTAAACGTTGGACAGCTTCCCCCACAAGCGGCAGCAGATGTGCAAACAAAGTTTGAGGTAACTGCATCTCATTCTCAAAATCATGACATGCACATACCTATGACGTCGATGAGTAATGTTCAAGTGACAATTTGTGTAATTATCATTTTTTTTTGTAACCCTATACTTTCAACCCTATTTATAATGTATGCCGTTGTATTAGCGTTGTTTATAAACACACGCGTTAGTCGTGAATAATTTCAATGCGCTTTGGAAGACATGCATAATCAACAATATTATTATACACAATTTCTTATTCATATCACTAGTTGCGCACGTTTTCCCACTCTGAGTCAATTGTTCGACTGAAGACAACAATTAGATTGAAGATTTGGAAGACGGTGAATAATGCAAAGGTATGAATAATAGCTTGAGCTCCAAGGCCATAGTCTAACTTTCTTTCTCGATAGAAACATCATCTTCAATATCAAAACAATATATCCCATGGTAGGGTTAGAACATAAGGGTTAAGAACGACCCGAAACTTGCCAGATTGCTTCATTAAGGAATTCTCAATCAAGCTTGCTAAATCTTCAAGCGTAGTTAGAATCGTTGCCTTTTCAGACCTTTGGACTCACAGGGTCAAGCCTTGAAGCCATATCCACTTTATTGTCAATGCCCCAGGGCTGCACCGTTCCCTAGCGCTGTGAGTACTTTGTCAGCAGGCTCTATAGGGTACTAGGGAGGGCCAATCAACAGCTGTGATAGCGATGATTAGGGGTTGCGATTCAGAATGACTAAAGCTTTGCGCTAAAAAAAAAAGGGCAAAAGCCAGGGGCTAGCAGTTGTTGGAATGAGGTTGGTTGTTGGTTATCGGGAAGAAGAAATGAATATATAATCATTGATGATGGCTGACTGATGATGTTGGAAGATTAGGAAATGATTTGAGAGCTGATGATCCTGGAGTGTGATGGTTGATGGGGGTTGTCTCTTCAGGTGCCGACATTGATTTACACGACATCAAAATTCAGTTTATATTCGGCTAACGGTACCAAAAAAAACGATTGTGGCTTCCCAACTTCATTTTGTTGTATACAGCACAACATGCTGCTATAATGGCTATCATCTATGATAAGATTGTGATTGTCAGAGTGGTGTGTGAACTGCTGCTGCTGCGTTGTGTGTTTTCTTCTTCGCTTGGTCGACTAGGAGGATATTACATTATGGCAAAGAGAAAGAGAGAGAAGAGACAATTTAAGCGAACAGGGGCTCATTCGATACCTAAAGAAGCCAGATATCCTGTAATTATGGTTGCTGTTTAGTTGGTGTTGTAAACGCATGGGGAATCTAGACAACACCCAGGTCGTTTGAGATACTTCTGGGGTACATGAAAATTAGGCGAGAGCACAAATACTTTGGCAATCTTTGGGTCGCTTGAGAGGTGATTGTTGGTTAGATGCAGCTCAATCTCTAGTGAATCCGGATGTTTGACATCGTGATATTTAGGGCTCTTAAGATGTGATTACGAATTGACTGTTTGAAAGAGTAGCCTCGCCACCAACACTGTATGGATATTACAATTGTGCACACTGTTGTATGAACAACTCCCCCCACTTACCGACATTTGTACGTCTATATCTATGCATATCTATGACTTCATTGGCTAAGTTGGACTTGCATCTCATATAAACGGCAACTACTGCTGGTTTGTCTGAAAAAACTTGGCACCATGGTTCACACAAATTATATATATATATATATATAATTTTTTTTTTAATTCTATTTTCGATAAAAAAACACGTAGCCTTGCCCATTGAGTTCTTTATTTTTTTCTTCCAAAGTGCATCTGTCCGTGATTTGACGCTTTGCTCGCCACCCTCCCCCAGTCGGCCCTTCATTTCAGTCATCATCACTTGTTTTGTTGCGTCTTCCACTCCCAAATCCCGCGATTTGATACTGGTCAAATTTCTAACAAATATCCCGATTGGATTCACGTATACGCCATCCATCTAATCCATTAATTACAAACCATTAATTGATTTGCCGGTCCGGCCCTTCGATATCTCAAATATCACAACAAAGTGATTGCTCAGCCTTCAAATTAGCTTCGTGGTCCTGTCCTAAAAATATAAATATTGTCATCACAGAGACAAGAAGTGTACCAACTTGGCCTAAAACAGCACAAGGGATACATCATTTTTTTTTTTGGCTCGCCGCTTTTGGTTTTTGGCTACCATCTGATATCACGGTAAGCTTGTTTTCTCTCCCTTTCTCATTCGCGACTGTCAGACGTCTTATCATCCTGCAATACCTACATCTAGTCTACGGCCTCCTGAAGAGTACCAGTGTACCTACATTTTCCCCTTCTTCTCCGATGCCATTGAGCTTTGACTTGTCAATCTGCTAGCTGATTCTACCTACAAGCACAATGTGCCCACATATATGTACGTACTTGGCTCGCGATTGAAAAGCTTGATCTTGCTGCTGTCTACTGAGAGTCAGTCAAGTGCTGATGGCGTCGTACAGCGGTTGTCAAGCTTTGTTGTTACAAGCTAACCAATGAGCTATGGTTGTCAACGCTGTGTCAACGTATCAACGGCTGGCTTGGCCGAGATCCTTCGCTAGACTCCAGGGCCAACAAACAACCAAGCTCAAATATGAGCTAAGAAGCAAGCCACCCCTTTTTATGGTTTCATCGACGATTTGGAGGGCTTCTGTTTTGCTTCTTTAGTTGTATGCTTGTTGTTCCCTCTGTCTCTGGTGCTCCCTATCCCGGATGCTGTGTTTCTATGCTTTTTTCTTCTCTTTTCTGTTTGCGGCAACGGACGTGCCATCTAACAACGCCAGTCTGCAGCCAGCCGACCAGCGTCGTTCGAAAGTAGACACGCCAAAGGAACACTCACGGTTCATACTTTGGGCTGTGGCAAGACCCAGGAGCATACAATAAACATAAAAGCCCGAAAGCATGGCTGGAAACATTGTATATTCCAAGCACCCACGTTGTATTTTTAAACTCATAAAGCATCAGGGCCACTCTGCGGCTCTGGATAAAGCCTGGCCAAGCTTCATCAAGCATAAGAGACTCACAATTTCCTTGATTGTGCGGACGTGTTCTAGGCGTTTTATTGCCGTAGAAGCTCGAGTGCTCATTTTGATTTTGGACTTGATTTTTATCAGCTTCGTCGTCCTGCAGGTCACAGCTTTAACGAGCCAATCACTGCTTTGGTAACAAGACCCACATAATTGACTTGCCCATTACCTAGCCAGCTTTGAGGCTACCAGGAGACCTTGAACTTTTTTGTTTGAGATTAGGAAGCTTGTTTTCTTTTTTTCTCTCTCTCCTCCTGTTCGCGCCTCCTCACACGACTGACGACGACAACCGTTTTACGCCAAACTGCCATCGATCGATTCGACAGCTACCACACCGAACATCACGACACGATCCCCGTTTTATATCTACTCGCCTATTGGCCCTCGACGCTCGAAAGTACACATACACTATCTATCTCTCTCTTTCCAAACGCCCTTGTGTTGCCTCTTGTTGTCTTGACAGAGCGCTCTATTGCCTTTTGACTCGGCTCGACTTTTCTCCCATTTATACCACGACGCAAGTCCGTTTGCTAGGTGGCCCGCAAGTGCCATCTAGTAGCCGGCTCCCAACCGACAACCTGGCGCCTCAGTCGACCTCCGCCTCCTCCTCGTCCTTTGCCGACCGCCCGGCACAGACCCATTCTAGAAGGCGGTCTTCAGTCGGACAGTCATCCGCACCTACCGGCCGGAATACCCGTCCTCCGCAACATCTTCACGTCGATAACCGTAACGTCGAAGCTCCCGCTTTGTCCCCTATTCCCGGTAAGTAATAGTTGTGGCGCGCCGTGTTTGCCTTTTCTTTTCTTTTCTTTTCTCTAGATTTGTCCGGGTTTTTTTTCTGGATTTTTCTGGATTTTTTTTTCGGGTGGAAACCCCTCCCTCCTCCCTCTCCATTACTGAGTCGATTTACCCCTCCTTGGACACACAGTGACTCTCTCTGACTATACTGACTGACTAACTGGCTATATAAAATGACATTTGGTTTGTTCCCTCTCAATTTCTATACAGATTCTTGTAGTACAATCTCACCAACACCTGACACAAGCTAACGACGGCCCAAACAGATATGCGATCGATGAACGACGGGTTGCCATCGGGCCCGGCTACGGGGTTAATTTATACCGATATCACAATGGCATTTCGCGATGCCGTTGCCGGTGAGCCACAGTCTGATTATCTCCCAAGAAAGAGGATGTCACTAATGGTGATGGACAGACATGAAGCCCGGTGAGGTGGTAAAGGAGGCGACGTTTTCATTGTTTGATTCAGTCGCTGCTTTGGAGGTTTGTGATGACTTTACTCTTTGAAAAAAGATCCAATCCTTGACTGACGTGTTTCTAGATAATGGATCCCAAGATGGACATCAACTATGCAGAGGCCCAAAAGACGACAGAACCAGAGTACGATGTGACTCGGGACTTGACGGCAAAGGAGACCTTGGGAATCATCGATCAGCTTCTTTGTCAAGAGGTATATCCATACTTGAAACTTGACATCTATATGGAACCACTAACCAACATCTCATAGATGGCATGGCACATAGGGTATCCGTTGGGATTAACCCTCTTCACCAGCCACTACGTCGACCGCATCATCACTAGATCCCCCTACAACATCCATGACGCCGAGTTCATTATCGGCCATACAGCATCTCCAGACTCTCTTCTCTACATTCTTCGCGCATACGTCATTGGTCTCATTCGCACCTGTAGTCTGGTCATTGAAAACATCACCCAAGAACATTACTACGAGGTAGGTACACACCCCCTTTTTTTATCTCCTTCTTTTCATCTCCTTCTTTTCATCTCCTTCTTTTGTATCTCCTTTTTATAAGCCAATGACTTCACCATCTAACAGCCAACAGGAAGAAGACTTTGTCACTAATACCTTTGGTCGTTCCCTTTTCGACCACATCCCCCTCCCCGACATCATCTCCGAACTCCAAACCGCCAAGGAAGCCCTCAAGTCTCTCCTCTCCACCAGTCTCATCACCGAAACTGAAGCCACCCATCTTGCTGCCCGTCTAGACTTCCGTGCTTCTTTCCTCAATGCCATTGAGACTTCTCAGGATCGAGGGTTTCCCCAACGTATTCGTGCTGCGTGGGAATCATGCCAAGAAGCGGAATCTCGGATTCAAAAGTCAAGGTCCGTCGGGACTCCCGTGCCCGAGGCTTTCAGTGAGCAATTACAACAGAAATTGTCATCAAGTATGCCACCCCGACCAATGGTTGATATCGGGTTGAACGTTGGGTATGATACTCTTCATACATTAATATGTGATTCCCTAAAGGTTACCGACGTCTTGGGATACGTCGACCCCATCACCGTTCAAGTATGTCCCTCATCCTTCCATTAGTAACCCACTAACCCCAAACCCCAAACCCCCCCCTCAGAACTTTGTCCTCTATTTCCAATCCAAGAAGCCCACACCCTTCGTCTTCGTCCGCAGCCTCCTCCAACGCTATCTCTTCAAAAACTTCATCGTCCTCGGCAACATCTCCCTCCGCACCCTCATGGACGACGACATCCGCTTAACCACTGACCCCCTCACTCCCATCTTCGACCCCTTTTTTGACTTCATCACCGACCCCGAAGACCCCCGAGCCACCATCGTCGCCATCCTCGAGTCCTTTCGTCGACGTGCCGCCCAGTGTTATCTCGACGTCTACCGATCCTTGTGTCAGAATCGCTGCCGTGTTCGGAGGACCTTGTTCCATGTAGTAAGGGATTGGGATTTCCTAGAAAATGAGTCATTGGATAGTGATGATCAGTTGCGGTTAGCAATTGATGCGCACAATGCCAGACATCCAGATCAAATTATGTCTCTGGGGGAGTCCTGGCGACCTCTAGAGACTTGGGCACGCCTATATAAACTCCGCGTCATGCTCCTCATCATTGAACTCGGTTTCGAGCTAGACGTCTACCTCAAGCATGAAATGGCCGGCATGTACTGGTACCACACTCAAATCATTATCCAACTAGACGCCCACTACGAACAAGTCAACCTACACACACGCACCTCCTCCGTAAACGACAACATCCTCCTCAAACACCGCTACCTCTACGAAATCACCCGCATCAGCCACGCCATCAAAGGCCACTTCTCCGCCGCCCTCCGCTGTATCTACACCCTCCTCACCCGCCTCGCCGCCATCCAACCCCCCAACAACCCCTGCGGCACCGACAAGAACCGCTTCAGCCTCCGCATGCGCCCGTTTGATCTGTTAACCCTAGAGCCGCCCAGCTACGAGGTGTTCCGGGCAGCAGAGGTATGGAAGAATGCTTCAGATGGGGATTTGATGGCTTATGTCACCAAGGAGATTGGGTATACGGCGACAAATCTAGACAAGTTAGCGGGGATGGTTGGAGGGCACAATTGTTTTACGAGGGGGTCATTGGAGTTGCAGATGGAGAGTATCAAGAGGGTTGAGGAGGGGTTGGCAGCGGCTACAAATGTGGTGAAGACGATACAACAGGTGATGAATGATAAGAAGATGTTCAAAGTTGATATGATTGATGAGAAGAATCACTACAACGATATGTGGGTGGTGCCCACTGTTAGCATCGTCTCAAGTCGGGGAATGGAAGATCAGACATAGGTAACCATCAAGTTGATAAATATAGGTATAATATTCACTACAAGATCTGTCATCACTGCGTTTGAATTCAAAAACACTCTTTTTAATGACCTCCTTGTTCCGCCGCACCATCTCCCCGAGACACGGCCACCCCAAGAACATCCAGAGAGAACCACAAGTTAGGCCTTGATCCCTCGCTTCATCCGCGACCGAGCAATCCGCTCATACAAAACATCCTTAAAGGCAAACAAAAAGGCCGCCGTCAAGACACTTTGCAAAACCTTGGGTCCAATACCTGTTGATTGTTAGTAGCCATCTCTTCATCTTGACCTAATCAACAAAAAAAAACAAAAAAAACAAAAAAACAAAAAAAACTTACCCTTATACAGTCCACCGTAACCCTCCGACTTGACCACCCGACGAATAGCCGCAAACATGCCCTCGTCCTTGTTCTGTGCCACATGCATCTGCGCCTTGACCGTAATATACGGATAAGTCACCGACGTGGCAAACAACTTAGTGAGAGCACCCAGGTAAAACGCAATAGACGGCGACACCTTGTACTGGCGGCGCTCCAAGGTGTTCTTTAGCTGTTCAAACAGCGTGTACTGGAGAATAGGGTTGATGACCAACACAAGAGCTGGAACAACCCCCGAAAAGAGCGCCGCGGGTCCTTCATTTTTGACAAGGGCAATCAGCGTGGCAATGGCACCGAGGCCCCGCTTCTTGGGGGGAGCCGGCGCAGTACTTGCGTCGACATCAGTGATGGCCGCAGGTTCAACCGGTGCCTCTAACTGATTGTGAGTCGTCACACGAGTGTTGACAACCCAAATCGGATTCGTAATAATCACCGTGGCGGACCCGGCAAAAGCACCCGCCAACATCGACTCCGCCGCCGTCAACCGCCGACTCGGTCTTCCCGCACCCAGCGCGCGATTCTCGAACAACGTCTTGGACCATTCATACCAAAAATAGTACACAAAGTTGGTAACGCTAATGCCAAAGAGGGCAGAGTTGAGACCCGAGTACAGGCCACCAAAGCCTTCGCGGGCAATAATCTTCTTGGCGGCATCGAAGAAGGTGCTGTCGGCTTTGCGGGAGTCGACTTGGGCGCGCGTCGAGAGGGTGACGAGGGGGTAACTGGTAGAGTTTTGATTGAATGTGAATAAGGGGCAAGAAAAAGGTGGGGCACCGGTGGAGCGGAGAGGAGAGGAGAGGTGAATGGAGACCGGCGGACGGCGGGCGCGTGGTTAATTAAATGCAGGGGAGCCGCGTTTGAGATTCCAATTGTTCGGACGGACAAGGAATTCCCTCAAAAAGGATGCAATAACACGAACAAAGAACAAAGACAAGAAAAAAACACTTACGTCAAGGTCATGGACAACAGGCCACCACCGGAGCCCGCCAAAGCATGAGCAACATTGTCGTTGGGCGGCACCGGGGGCAAAACGGGCTTGGAAGGAGCGACCATTATTGTAACTGCCAGTGAGTTTGGGTTTGGGTTAGGCGCCAGGGAAGAGGGTTGCGTTGGGCTGCGATAGGTGAGGCGAAATGGGTGAGGCAGAAATAGAAGAATGAGAGAGGGACGATGTGCTGTTCAGAAACGGTGATGAGTTGGCGGGGTGTATGTGGAGGTGATAGGGTTCGGGGCGAGGGAGGGGTGTATGTGGGGGAGGC
>MKGJ01000071.1:41033-68980 GCA_002018255.1 Bretziella fagacearum | reverse complement strand
CCCCTCCCCCCCCCCACCCCCGGCTTGCTATATTATAGTTAACGTTTAAAGGAATTAGGTTTGCAGCGGGAGAAAACGAGCTCGCGCACTGACTGACTGGGTGCCAGGTGACTAGGGTGGGATGCAGGTTGTTTAGATTGATTGGGAAGAAGCGCCTGATCAACAACAAGAGAGGGAGGGGAGGGAGGGAGAGCTGAAGGTAAGTAATTGTAGAGTCTAATTTTGTTGATGACAAGGCTACATGGACAGTGATTCACTGTATGATAAAGCTATGCCACAGTTCCCTCCATGGCAATTTTGAAAGGCCTCAACAACCATTGTAGAAATAGCAGTTGATTCAGACATGGAATCTCCATCTAGGACTTTATCTATATAATATTTGTTTATTTCAAAGCATTCCTTGGCTGGCGCCTCTACCGGCTACTGTGGGCGCCACCTAGAAATCACAGATTTCCTGCAACACAAATCATATAGGCGCAAGTGGCGGTGATGGAAACAAAGTTCCTGACGAGCACACAAATGGTCCTCTTTCGAGGGCGTAAAGTCTCGTCAACGTGGGAATAAGACCGCTACATAAGAGACTTGTGTAAGTTCTGTGATGGAGTACATTGCCAGTCACAGTACCAAGAAGATACTGATGGATAATGTTGGGTACTGATTCACAACCACGCCGTAGAAGCGCGAGATGATATTTAACTGATTCAAAATATGCTCCAGGGGTGTCATATCGTAGGAAACTATCTCCAGGTGACTCCACAGTCTACTAACAAGACACGTTTATACTAACATTGATAATATATTTGTTTGTGCTTCTTTTCGAGTCTGTCTTCAAGAAATAACAATTTTTATTTTTATTTTTATTTTGCATCCCCACAAAGCAAGGAGTTCAACGTGCAGCAGCTACCGTTGAGCAGATTCCAGACGGGCTGTACACATCCTTGGTTGGCATGCAGGTAATGCTTTGCTATCTTTTTTTTTCGTTCAAGAGGAAAAAAGGGGAAAAGAGACAGGAAGGCGGTCAGGTGTATATCTGACATTTTATAAACCCATTATAATTGTGTGTATATATCGTTCAAGACTCAACATGATAGGCTCCTCGGGAGTATGGCTATTGTCTAGAGGGATATACTCCGGATTCGCCTTGGTTCTCCTTGGACATTACAATGGTGGGTATATCAAAGACTCACAAGAATGGTCGGTATGGCATCTGGCGGAGCCTCTCTCCACCCCCTCCATCAACGCTTGAAGAGTTTTTCAATCTCCTTCAATACAAAGACAAGGAACACACGGAATCATTATCTTTGGCAGCTCCTCCCCATGCCTTGAACCAGTCCATGGATTTCCTCCCACTTAATATAGGGCTTGATATAACAAATATATGACTCGTTACGTTTCCAAAGTTCTTACCGCAATTCTTCAGGCTGTCACCCCCTTCGAAACAAAACCTTCCACGTTGCTCTGCATAAAGGTATAACGGCTCACCTGCACAAAAACTTGCCTTGGTCCGGACCTTGATTCTTGACCGTCTTTTTGAGATGATTTGAATGGTGCACGTGATGGCATGATGCAAAGTGGAAGAGGTATTCTAATTTCCTTTACTCTTGATGTGTTGCATATTGCTGATTTGTCCTCATGATTAATCAAAGGAACAAAGTATACCCATCTAATTGGTGTTTGTTTTGTCTATTGTTCTTGAAATAGTTATATTTGCTTCTGTTTGATATGTATCTAGATTATGTCAATGACTGGACGAACACCAACGGGATTCTGCGTACATGGCCTATATAGGTAGCATTGCATCTACCTTGCCTTCAACTAGCATCTTGACATGTTTTGACTCGGGCCCATGATCCCCAGATGATTCCCCCCCCAAAAGGTCTTGAATCTTAAAAAGTCTTGTTTGGCCCAACCCAACAGTGTTTGAATTCGCCAGACAAGTGTATCACCTCCGTCATCCAAATATAGTTATTTCGTTGACAAAAGCAAAAATGGCTTCCCACAGCAAATTTAGCCGTGTTTTGCATCTGACGAAAGTAATAAAGCTAAAAAATAAATCATCCTTTGTTTCAGCGTACCGCCATGATGCTTGGAAGGTACCTTGCATAAGTGGGTTTGTTGTATATGTACCAGAAGCTAGAACATGTGTACAAGAGGTAAAATATAAGAGAACACACAAAAAAAAAAAAAAGGGTCACCCGGTAGGCAACATAAGCCCGCTCAACGGATCTGTTAGTATCCTTCATTCCTGTTTCCTCTTTGTGGCCTAGGAACGTTCCTCGTCACATTCAATGACGGGTCATGGCCTGTGCTGGCCCAGGATGGTTGGAAGTAACATTTTGTCTTTAACTGTACAAGTGATATATGACGGTTGATGTAGAAAAAGAAAAGGGCGTGTACCCACGAAGTATATTCAACGATACACCCTAACCCTATAAATGAATACTCTATCTAGCTTACTCTAGGCAAATGTAACTACGCATTGCTTAAATCGACAACCACTCACTACCCCAAGTTACACACGCATAACTCCCTTGAACTTGGCCCGTCTTTCATTCATGCACGCCACCGACGATCTAATCTACTCGATACCGCGGATCAGTCTCAGCAGCCGCGACGCCCTTGGCCAACACGGATAATCCAGTATGACGCTTCACAAAGACCCCCTCCTCCCGTTTCCGCTTTTTTTTCTCTTTTTTTTTTTTGGGTCAGAAAGTCTTGTACTATATCCCCCCCCCCAAGGGTAGTTGCATAACGCTGGGTGCCAAACATGACGAACATGACGAACAAGACGGCTAGCTGATGTGTATGCGTTTATTGTACAAGTACAAGAGGGATGAATGGGAAGGAGTACAGCCGTCGAGAATACAAAGGGAGTAAATCCATTAGTGATACGTTGAAAGGAGGGTGGACGCGAGGGAAATATCAAGGTCAAGGTAGAATTGAGTTGGCCGTGGAAAAAAAAAAAAAAACCCGAAAGAAAAGAAAAGAGCAATTATTGTTTTTGAGGCTATACCCAAAGGGCAACACGAGTCGTCTCTGGGCACACAGTCATCTGGGCTCTGTGGGTAGTCTGGAAACTGTTAATATTGTTTGTCCTGTAAGAAAGGTACCTTGGGCTATAATAGCAGTCTAATATATGATTCTTTATACTGGGTATCAGCTTATCAGACGAAGGCTTATATTATGGTATTTAACGGTGAGACCAGACATAACTAACAACCAAAGGAAAACGAAAAACAAGAAATAGGCTCTCGATGCTTGACATAAGACATGATGCCCGTCCTATGCGTTTTTGGTAACTAGTGTTTGATAACAAGCGTCATCACATGGATTATTTTGGAACAAGGCCAAAATGATGGCCCGATCAACAGGTTATAGCCTTATGAAGTTCCCATGATGGTCTGAAACCACCTTTGAGAGTCAAGCCTAGAAAGATTTTAATTTTGATATTTTACAGGATCCAAGACATCACGCAGGTTCCTGAACTAAGAGTCTCCAAAAGAAAAAAGAAAAAAAAGAAAAAAAAAGACAAACCCTTGTGTTGTTGTTGTTTACCAAGTATGGTTAGTCAGGTCTCTGGAAAAGTTGGTCTATATCAACATTCAGCTTCTAGCTTGTGTCTCGGCAAGCAATTGGAACATTAGTGATGAAGGATGTGTGAGGTTGTCCCCCTCAAACCCTAACTAACTACTCGATGGGAACTTCCATCCTCCCGTTCCGCATGCATCTTTGCTTCTCATTTTCCTCTAAACCCTTTTTTGCCACTCAAAGATTAGCGTCTATTTCCTCCAATCTAGAATTTGATAGCATCACGATCTAGACTAACAAGATTTAGTAAGAGGCAAAAAAACAAAAGGTATCGATCCCTGAACACTGTGACGCTTGATCTCTCTCTCGTCTGGCCGCTCTCTCGCTACAAAGTCTGAAAAGAGAAGAATTAATTGCAAATGAAATGATATTTGAGAATTGCTTCTTGGTGTCAAAATGCGGGAGAGGAGGTCAAAGGAACGACAAAAGGACTTGGTATTTGTTTATTCCAAAGTTCCGTTTTAAGTACATATCATTGTGTTTTTTTTTAAAAAAAAATCTATGATTATGCCAAGTTACATTGATATATACTTACTTTCTGAACTATAGGGGTGTCGGTTTCTCGTGGTTGAGGGTTACATATTACAAGTACAAGTACTTTCAGGCCAGATGATCACATTCGTTTTTGTCACCGTTATTGGTCTGTTTCTGTCCTGGTTATCCCATGTAAACATTACGCGGGAGGCTTTTTTTCTTTTCTTCTCTTGACCTGTAAAGCTGGGGCTGAGATAAGACGGTGGGGCGCGGACTTTGCGGTGAGATGTCATGACGGATCGTCTTCGTTTTCACAAATTATCACATAATCACACTTTAGGATAACTTTTGTTTTCCTTTTTGCTAGTTATGGTTGTTAGGTATGTAAGCAGGTATATTATATATGCTTCGTTGAACCCTCTGATAGACCGAGGACTCTTCGGGAGACACTAGAGAGTAAAATAGACATGAACTTGTATATGTATATAGTAAAGTCCATCAACACTGTCGTCTCTTACGGGACAGACATCCCTATAGTTATTCAGGCGCATGTGGCTTTTGTGCATCCCGTGCATCTCATTATGTCGCCAATCTCTTCTCTTCTGACGAGCTATCACAGGTCAATCTTGATAGACACAGAGGGGGGTTACAGACGCAACGGTGATGTGTGAGTAGGAGTATTCTACAAGGGAGATGGGGCTATGTAAGTACCTAGGTACCACTTAGGTACATATGTAACTATTATGCAACTAAAGAGAGTCTGTGACTTTTGAACTTCCCCGTGCCCTCTGTAACCCTACATCAAATTATCAATTCCTAACCCGAACATCCCTTCAACACGCCCAAAATCTCAAGTTATATCCCATTTGCTAGCTGATCAAAGTCCGTCGTATCCATAATCCCCTTGTGCTTATTTTTGATGTGACCAAACAACACAACAAAAGTCAACAACCCCGCCCTCTGTTTGCTCTATCCTCTTACCTGTCATCCACTGTAGCTGATTGCTCACATCACTTTTCCCTCGTCTCGCCCATTATGATGATGTTGCTTGTTTTTTTCTTTTCCTTTTGTTTTGATATGGACCCTTTCCCTCTTTTTACCTGCACATCGTAACTCCATCCGACCCAGCTTCATCATCCTCTCCATCCCTACGGCAATACCTGCCCTAGTGGAAGGGAGCACCACCGATGGCCCACACTAACAAGATGTAATTTCCGTCTTGATTGCTTCTAGCGTGGTGGATTTCCTTGGAGTAACTCCGGGAACGACAAACGACTGGATCAAGGACTTGTGGTTGTGAGGGGGGCCCAGGAAAAGGGTTGAGATGTAGATATTGCTAGTGATTCGCCGGGAGAGCTTGGTCCCTTGTGTCGCTGCGGCTACATATGTGGCGCCTGGGAAATCCAACAGCAATTGTGTGTAATCAAGGATTTTTTAACAGGATTACTTGGGAAGATTTGTAATATTAGTTAGTCCAACAGATTAGTGATAGCAGGCATCTCAGGGCTCATTAGTGGCTAGGATTAATTGTCACCCCTCACATCATCGAGTGTCACTCTGCCATACTATCTATCGTCTTTATATTCTTCCATTTTCTGGGAACGACTCAGACATCTTGTTCTTGATAGATTCTTATTTACTTCATCTCCAGCCATTCTACACGTCCGCAGACAGCTTCCTTGTTTCTTTGGAGCTATATAAAACTTACAACTATCTCTGGCCTACCTTATCACAGAGTCTCAAGCCTCCTCCCCACTTGTCTGTCGGTATTGGTATTGGATTTGCCGTTAGTATAGGGAGAAAATTGCTACTCTGCGCGTGAACCCAACCCTGTATATAGGGTGAGATAACGGACCCCCAGTCTCCCTTGAAAGTCGCTGTGGTTTCCGGCTGGTGATGGAGGGGGGTCTGACGAACACATTCCACAGGATACATCCCACAGAAAAGAAGACATCAAGGCTAAACAAAAGCACTCCATTTTGAACCTGAAAGCTACGTTGAACCTGGCATCAAGAGCTCAGTGAATCTAGCGAGTGACATCTCCTTTTTTTGCTCTGGCCTAGGACTCTTCCACTTTAGTACTGGGCTTTCATTTTATAGCACTTCATTATAATGTAAACTGTACTACCGTCAAGCGTAATGAGACACAATGGCGTTATTTTACGTGCTACTTGCTAACAAGCTACTGACCATCATGCCCTGTTCACATCACCTTTTACCAGCCTTTTCTGTCCATCACTTAGCCACCTCCAATGCTAATGGCAACTAGAAAGCCTGGCCTCTTTTCCCTTAATCTGCAACCCCCCCCTCTCTCTCACACACATTCCATTCTCAGTTTGTCCCAGTAGTGGCAAAAGCAGCAAGCTTACTACTTGGAAGGATTAATTCTGATGGGGACTTTACCGTTACGAGCATATAGAGACGGGACAATCAGACACCGCCAAAAAGCCACAGCGATCACAGAAATGAGGCTTGCGGAAAACTAGCGAGATGGAATGTGCGTAGGTACATGCAGGTTTTTTTTTTTTCTTTTTTTCTCTTTGAGAATATGCAGTCGTGCTCGATTATCAGACGGATAAGCTTTGGGGGGAAGGGGAGGTTGGATGTGGTGATATATCTTTACATTATGCAAAAATTGAATGCAGATAGGTACATGTCTTTTATCATGCAGAAGGGGCTTGATACTGGGGGCTTTTAATGTCAGTCTGTCCTTAAGCCACGTTAATGTGTCTATCAACTAGATGATGCGTATCTTGCGCCTCTCCGGCACTTGTCACTGCTCCAGTCAGTCACCGCTCTTTCCTCCTTCTATTCCCCTTGACCTCAACTTGTCCTATGGCTGACTACGGGTGAATAGATGGCGAACTCGGCATAACTTGCCGACATGTTCATACCTAGTACTCCCTTTTTAACAACCCCCCTCCATCTTTTCCCTGCCATCAAGGCACCTGCACTTATCAGCTGAACACCCTTCATCTGCATGATATACGCTACAGACTCTCTACTTACCAACCATTCTGTGCAGAGTTGATGACGTTCTTTCGTTTGCACTTGTCGTTTACTTTGCCGGCTGTCCGTAACCGTCGTTTGTGCCGCCAAAATGCTATAAACGGTTCTAATCCAACATTTATCACATCCCAGTCGGCACAATCCGTGTCTACATCTGCCCAAGAAAAGAGCCCACACAAGCATGTAGTTGTTCACACTACTAAATCTTACCGCTTCGTGCTTTTATAATACCGACACGCGGGCGAGTGGCTACACTCTTTTCTTTTCCGGGTATGTTTCCCGGGAAGTCACTCTCTGAGTTGGGTGGACATTGTTATCCTGCAAACATATAACACAGACTAGTGGTACCGCTACTAGAAACGGTTAGCCGTAGACTGGAAGCTTTGGAAGAAGTATCCATAGGATTAACCGTGGCAGTATAATCTCACCTCTGAGCCTGAATATTGCGAGCCAGCGGGGGTTCCGGGAAACAAATCCCGCGTACACTGGCTCATTCCAGTATAATACACACCTGTCTCAGTAGGACATGCCCAACGCCAACCCCGATACAAGTACGCACATTGATAATACACATAAAGACACTTTACAAGGAAGAGCATGTTTGTCTACGAACGGCAATGCCTAAGGCGGGCAAACAAGAAGCGACGAATTCTGAAGTCACACAAGACAAGTTTCCATAGGGCCAGGGTTTGGCTGTTGTTCAGTGGTGAACGCAGAGCCATATTCCCTTTTGACAAAAAGAAGGAAGAAGAAAATAGAAAGAAATGGCAATACTGGGAGCTGTTTTATCTGTACGATAGAGTTCCATGATCCTTCTCTCAGCTTTCTACTTTTGGTCCCATCTCAAGACAAAATCAGGCTGTATCAAGCTTGTGTTTGTTTTATATACAGACCAAGTACCTAGGTACCTACGCAAGATATAAATGTTCACAGGGGGCCTTGTTGATTCAAAAGGGCCCTGGTAAAGCCTGTAAAGCCGTCTGACCCAACAAGCGAGGGCTGCAGCCAGCCGGACGCCATGTTGTTTATCTGGGACATACTGGAGATTCTGATGCAAATGGCAAACAGACTGTAGATGAGGATGGGGTATAGAGAAGCAGTGGGAACCTGGTCCTGGGCATATGTGTGTATGTATGTATAAATGGTCTATACAGCATGCACTAACTGCTTGTAGACAGTCTTCAAATGTCAGGTCATTTGAATTTTATGGATTATCAGGGTTCGCGGCACTTGTTGGGACATCAAAGGGGTTGTTAGGCAAGACGACCAAAACTATAGACTTGTGTTTAGTCTTTTGTCCAAGCTGAAAGGCCAATCTACTCTCTCTTCACTTTGATGTCTCCTGTACTAAATCGGGTATGAGAAGCTCCTTGTGCTGCCTTGCCACTGAAAATCTCTCAACCAAAGAAGCAGGTGACGGCCACACACATTTAGGGAAGCCCGTATACAATCTTCCTGCCGTATCTAGCCCTCTTTTGAAACATTGATAATGCCACCAATGAGGTTTTGTATCTGGCGTTTTAATCCCACCGAGACCGCCATACGTTCCAGACGTGTCTTGTATTCTGTACCTCGTTGATTTGTGGTATAACGATATCTAGTGTTCACAAATCTCTGTCCACTATCAAAAGAATATCGGTAGCAGAAGTGTCGACGGACCGATTAGCTTACACACTCCAGTCTGTTCAGTCTTTGGTGTTCCTTAGCATATGCACATACATACATCACAAAGAAGCGGTGAAGTTGAAATGATGGTCTACCGTCCCTTTTCTATTGATCTCTCTTAAGCTAGCATAGTAGGAAACTGGATGTTGATGGATCGAGCTCATTCAGACTACGGTTCTCGTGTTACCGACATGCAAAATAGTCGTTCTATAAAAGTCTACGGAGTGAGCTTTTGTGCTAAAGATTTAATGTGGAGGCAGCCACTGCAGAGAACACTGCATGTGATTTAACAAGGGGTAGGGCACATGGAGAGCACTTGGAAGCCTAATCATGGTGATGTGTGCACGTGTAGAATGCAAAAGGATAGGAGCCTAAGCAGTGTTGCATAAAGTAGCACTTGAGCACATAACAGCCAATCTTTTACTGTTGTGTTCTAGGAACTACCCAAGATGGTTGACTTTGGAGGGGGGGCGTGGAGATCAGGGCTCAGATGCGGTGGTATAGAAAATAGGAACAGCAGGGCATCTTGCACGACTGAGTTCAGTTCCTTCTACAGCAAGTAAAAGCTATCTCGCCTCTTTATGTGACGATGCATCTGCCTCTATAAAGTCTCCCTGCAGTCCCATCACACAAGACCATACTAAAGTGTAGTCACCCGAGTGTTTGATACCATGAAGATTCCAGACTGACAGCCTGAATCTGTAAATCACGACTTGAAATACCGCTTATGAATACTAGATTAGATCTACATACATCACTCTGCCATCCACCGATGTGATAATACTCCTCCGCCGCTCATCACAATAAGACGCGTATATGTAAGGACCCCTAGAACCCTTCATATCAAGAGCCATGTCAGATTATGTTGACCAGCCACCCAACCTTCAAACCGCCAGTCCAACTTTCTGGTAGTCACTTTTATCTAAATTGGCAGTCTCTAGCGGTCTCTAGCAACCCGCATTTCTGAAGCACCGTACAGTTCCGCGGGCTGGGTGGACATCTCCGTTGCAAGTCCTGAGAATGCAACTGCATCAGTCCAACAGTACACAGCGTGAAATATTGGGAATACAAAGCGTGCATCCTAGACAAGTTTTCATCATCCCATCAAGATGCTACCTATAAAGCTACTGGTGGGGCTTTCATGAAATTTTAATGCTGTGGAGGGTTAAGCAAGGGATTAGTGCCACAGCGAAGTAGACTTGTTATCAGAAAGACACAGACAGAGAGGACTGTTATAACCAAGTTCTCCTCTCAAGTCTCTAGTGATGTCCATTGGAACTTCTTGGCCTCTACAAAGTAGAATGTTCCAGCTCTATGATATCCCGAGGGATATCAAATGAGAGGGGTGGGGGGGGGTGGGGGGGTGAGTAAGTACTTTCTCTTTCATTAACTAGCAACGAAGGACATGGTCCAGCCCACACAAACAATCAGAAACATTTCGCCCGTGTTGATACATCCCTTCGTATTATGATGTGACATGGTATATTTCCAGGGCAATAGTGTGTCTGAATACCGCGCCTGCTTTTTTTTAAGTTCACTTTATTTTAGTACTCTCATAGGCCCCAAAACTTACTCCGGGGGGGGGTTCCGTGCTTGTCCTCACATCATAGCACAAGTATTCCGGAATACTATAACTTTGTACTTTGTACATTCACCGTTCAATATCGGAGGTAATTATAATGCTACGACATCATCAAATATCTGTGAGACACTATCAATAAACACTTTATTATCTACCACTGACAGACCTAGATTCATCAATATAACTCTTCTAAAGCACGAAGTCAAAAGAAGCAGTGAAAAAGGGGGGAGGAGAGGCTGTAATTTGCGCAACTAGTCTGTGAGTATCAAGTGGATGGGGTATTTCGACGCTGAGAAGGGCTCTTGCCACTCGCCACACATGTGTTGGCGGACATTATGCCCTCTTGACCTTTGTACTGTAAGAGGCTGGGCAATATGACAGGCGAGGCGGACCAAAATATTCATATTACGGCGAGACAAGAGGGATGGACAAGGCTTCACAATCACTGGATGCGGCCACGCCGACTACAAAACAACAGGGGACAAAATCACTGTGATTCGCAGATATGGCGACAGACACTAGAGGAGATGCTGCGATATGCTGGGCGTGTCTGGTCACAGACAGACAGAAGGATCTTTTATTAAAACCTGTCATCTATAGAAGGTTTCGTAGGACCACTCAGCGTGAACACGGACTAAGGGTGCTTTCCTGTTTTCTTCAAGTCAAAAGAAACCGAAAGAGACAGATGCCAAACCATGTCTATGCGGGAACATAGCCCTAGACTCTTCTCTCTGTCACTGCACGTTTGCGCGATACCAGCCTCATGGGGAAGAATGAAGAGCATGTCTTCACCTTGCTCTGGGGCAGGGCTCACTGACACATCACTACTCCATGCATCAATAGTGTGTCCGGTGATCCAAAAACTAATTCTTGGTATGTGCAGGCAAGACTATTGGTATTATATTGTCTGACGACAAGAGATTGGCTAATGAGACATGTCAACAAGGTAGGACTTTTCATAGTAGACGTCTCCAGTAATTTGCATAGATAAGTGCCCCACGTTGCCTCGTGAGCACCAAGAGATGGGAATTCGCCCCCCTCCTTTGCGGATCTTGTTCATCCTCCTTTGTCCTGCCATTTTGCTTAGAGTCCAGTGTGGCATGCCGTGTTCTCCACAATCCATCTTGCGGGATCCTCCTACTGCTCGTACATCCACCCATCTCGACTAACACTACTACCACTATGAGCTCTGTCCTGCCAAGTTATCTACTAGGCGGTGAGCAGCCTGACGAAAAAAGGACTTGCACGGTAGATCAACAATTACAAAGCGGCGTGATGCTTACCCTAAGCCTTTAGTGCCTTGGTATCTGCTATCCCATACGTCAATAGACTTTCAGTTGTTTTCCCTATGCTATCCGCTTTGAATAGACCGGCAGTGTGACCCCCGCCTCATCATGCACAAGTCGGTTCGAATGTTGGGCTATGTTATGCTTCGCTGGCAAGTGCTTCCTTCCCATACTAGCGCATCACTTTCCCGGCGCCAACCCTCCAACCCGCCACCCTCTCGGTCCATAAATAATTTTGACCCGAAAAGGGCTATCATGTCTTGAACTCAGCGAGTCCGTGACGTTGGAGTGGTGGCCAACCACCTACCACTCATCTTCGCCTTGGCCATGGACTTTTACTTATCTGCTCTTTTGTCGCTTGTCCTTTACAATGGTTGCACCCATTAATGTCTATTACGTACACTCCCCTAACCTCTATAGTTCATCAAACTCCCCTCCATCTTCCACCGTTTACCCTCATTGACCTCTGACTATACACTGTTGTTACCTAGCTCAGCTCTATACTGCTCTGATTACAGGGCTTTCTACGAGTCACTTTCGACACTAACTAAACTCTGCTGACTCCAATCTAACCTGGAAACCCCGGTTGTATCTTTTGTTTTCTCCCCTCGAGCTGAGTAGGGAATATTGATGGTTGTCTCTTTGTTGAACAGCTCCATGTATCCCGTGGGAATATACAAGGCGGCTGTCAACGGCTTCCCGATCAAGACAAACAGCTTGAAAATCTACAGGGCAGGTCTCAACCTTGCAGCCACACACTCATATGTTGCATACATTCAGCGCCACCCCGAGATTTGGTAGCAAATCATATTCTTTTCCTACCTTCTATCAAAGGCCTCCTCTCTCTATCCCAGT
The DNA here is from genome assembly GCA_002018255.1 of Bretziella fagacearum. NCBI lineage: Eukaryota > Fungi > Ascomycota > Sordariomycetes > Microascales > Ceratocystidaceae > Bretziella > Bretziella fagacearum. The sequence goes on along the minus strand of MKGJ01000071.1, from coordinate 56,521 downwards.
CTTATACACTAACCTTTGTACCTTTTTACAAGTGAGTGGCCAGAGACACAGGACAGAACGCAACCCAGAAAAAAGAATATCTCCGATAGCAATATTGATTTTTTATGGTATCGCCAAACCACAGTCCATCTGGCCAGCTACAGAACGGGGCACGACGGCGCGGTATCATGGTCTTGATATCTCGTGCATGTTTTGCCTTACACCACCCCCTCTTCCTAGCTGTTCTCTGTTAAAACTTATCTAATATCAGTACCCAATATACCTCGCCTTCCCTCCGGGTTATCTATTCTTCAATCTAGAGCTAGTCATATATCACCGGCACTTCATATATTCCGTCACTTGAGTGTAATCTACTACAATTATAGTTCCAGTGTTCCCTAATAGTAGATACAACACCAATACTTGACGCAGTGTAATAGTGAAAACAACTACGTCCTGTGGCGATCCTGGCATTCGCCGAGCTGATTTTAGCTTTTTTGGTGCAAGAGCAAAGAAGCAGTCAAGAGAGGTGGGGGGGCAGCACTCTGAGACACTAGCCGAATGCCCAGTAATTACCGGGCTAATCTAATTGGCAGTGTCGTACTCTTACTTTTAGAAGTGCGCCGGCGCCATCATTTGTCGAATCAAATTGTTTACGCGATGTAATTCCATGAATGAGACACTTCATGGCACATATCACTTACACAGTATGATGTATTAGTGATTGATTCTTTCCAGGGATAACAAAGTTACAATCCATTGCCCAATGCATTCATGACCGATGACCCGAAGCATGCCATTGGCAAATTCCATATCCGGATTGACATACCAACCCTTTTCACACAATAGTTGAGACGAACGATGATGTCTGGTTCATGACGAAAGCAGGTTCTAGCTACTATTCCTCGAATGTTCTTATTCCGAAAAGAGTTCTAGTGCTGTCTAACCTCTGCAAAATATGCATATATGCATGCATTGTTGAGTAGCACATTCTAGCGGGGTACCATTATAATTAGCAATATTTCTAGCGTTAATATTACCATGCCCTTCCTGTCCGGGCCACATGTTCATGTTGCTAGAATGGACCTCTGTACATTTGCCAACTCAGAAGACCTGGAGTTGCCACTGCCATTTGCAGTAGTTAAGAGTGGGATCACACAATGTTTGAATACCTTGTTACTCTTAGTGAGATGTTCAGGCTGTCCCTAGTTGCTTTGACTTACCTTTTGGGATAACCCATAGTACTACCAATGACATCTAATCGGACTACCCCCTTTCGTAAGATAGTTATATTTTGAAAAACATTCCAAGTTGAGGCTTTTCTGTTACAAAGGATAGTGTTTGTGGTTAATTAAATCATAGACTACAAGTTAACAGAACTGTATCAAGTCACTAGGAGGTTTGCCATGGACAATTTTCAAGTAAAACGTGATATTGATGGCTGGTTATGTCTGCAGTTACACAGAAGAGTTGCTTAGCCAATTATATTGTTTCCTGCTCATAACATATCAGCACAGTACACATACTGTTCCACGACCTAATTCGGCTTTTCCAAAGACGTCATTGTAAAGAAAGGAAAACAAAAAGTGAAAACAAATATATAAAAGAAAAAGCCATGAACATCGACCTTGATTTCTTATAATTTATATAGTTCAGTGAAGCCCCCTCTAAATATATTTCATTGGCCCAAATTCTTTATTTATATTAGATTACATTGTTGTATAATGGCCGATGAAAATAAAATCCTTTCTGGATAGTTAGTTGATATCTTAGATCCTCATCCCAGAAGGCCTATTCTGATGGGCATTAGTTCTTGGGCAAGGAATCCAGGACCTGGTTGTTCAGCTACTACTGACGTTCGCTTTTTATCTCCTAATATGAACCATGTTGATTAACCCCCCATCATGCTTTCACAAACCCTCGTCTGTCAACCCTGGTGATCTAGTCTCTAGAGGAACCCGAAAGAAGTTATTATTCTACTACCTACGTCATTCTATTTATATAGCTAATTTTGTTCTCTTTTCTTAATTTTTTTTTTCCCCCAAGAAAGACCCAAAGCATCCTTTTTATGCAATGAAAAATACAACGTCACGGGCCAACAAGGCATCTATGTACCTCGGCGCAGTCACATTCAAAGTGTCAATATCATTTGGTACTCCGTTTTTGTCGGAGGAATCGCTGTAATGTAACACTGCCGGAAGTAGACATGACGCCATAAAAGTCCTCGATATAGGATTAGATAGGTACTTCATGTAACCATCTGCCAGATTTTGAAGGTCTCACAAATCTCCCACAGCAAAACAAATAGCTCTAGTTGAAGTGCTAGACAAATTTCCACATGGCCTGGCGTGCAGTTGGCCTAAGCCAAGGCCTCTCTCTGTTCACTAATATCACGGCCCAATGCTAGAAAGGGAGGTTGCATATAACTGGGTCGTCGGACTTAACTTGGTTATACCCCGCCAAGTTTGACGAAGGATGATGCCCTTGTTGAGTTTATGTAAAAATAAAAAATAAATTAGAAAAATAATAATGGAGGGTAGACGGCTTTAGAAGCCGAGGAGGAGGGCATTGGCAGCCACTAGTGCAAATCTTACCAAGGAACGAAAAAGGTTCTCATAGAGCCGCAACTAACAACAACTTTGATAAGACTCAAAAATTCCAAGTGCTTACAGTGCAGAGTGAAAAGAACCGAATCGTCGGACGTTGGCATGTATGATTTGTTTTGCCCCTTTATGAACTGACCTTTTCGGTTCTTAGGGCATGCATAGTCCCTTGATTTCTCGAGAGCTAAATATAGGGGGATTTTGGTGACAACAGAGAGAACAATGTACAATAAATATTACAAATACATGCATGAGAGGGAGAGGACATCAAGCAAGGAGGAACCTATTGGTTATGATGGAAAACGGCACATATTATGACTGACAACCTGTCACAAGAAACAGCCGACGTGCATACCAGCAACCTAGCAAGTACGAACACCTCGTATTCGAGAATTGTTGACATGTTCTGACAGCAGAAATGTGAATGTGACTATATAACACACGTACACTGCACGTATTTCATTCAAACTCACTGGACTCTTCTAATGAATAAGGATTATTGTAGCCCTTGGACAAAACCGTGCTTAATTATAGAAAAATAAGTCTATTTGCCGTTTTGACGATATTCGAAAGCGTAGAAATCACAATGATATTATTGCCCCTCATCGCGATGATTATATCCCATAGCAGCTTTCATAACTCAAAAATACCGAGACTTCCCAGGACGGTTTACTTCTTGGCTATTCCTTGCTTGGCTTGTTCACCTTGGAACTGGAACTAAAAGAAACATTGCACTTCGCCAACAAAACGTTCAATTATTCTTTGTCCATCATCGTCATCAAGCTTTAGATTAGCTAGCCCCCCCCCCCCCCCTTGCTTTCTATGTCTTCCTTTGGGCTGAAATAAAATGCCCACTTGTCACTTTCCACATAATCCCCTTGTTATGACCTAGCTGAGGGATGTTAAAATTACTGATATATCCTTGTCTGGCCTTAGATGCAGGCCCCGTCGTATTTGAACAAGCGAACGGCCACATCGATTCAAAAATTCGGTGATTGCTCTTTGCTCGGTTTCTGATCAAGCTCTCTCTCTCTCTCTCTCTCTCTCTCTCTCTCTAACTTGCCGATTCATATAGGGCTCGTGGGTGTTTCTCACTTTTATTTGCATACAGAATATACGTTACGTTGGTAGCGATATAATAAAGTAAGTCTAACGACGGTCACACAAAGCCTTTATATATGGAGAGAGAGATTGACCACAGATCCTTCACACATACTGTACGTCTTGGATTTATAGTCTTCTGGTACGTGCATACATATATGTATGTACATGGGCTGTCATGTTTGCTAATTTGTTTACTATCTAGTTGTCGTTGAATCATAAGAGCTTTCACTGGCACCGCTCATTCACTCAAGCGACATTAACAACAATCAGGAGCCTCATTTCAAATCGCAATACTCTACATCAACATTTTTTAATCTTTAAAATGCGATACTCCATACACTTGATTTTGGCCACTGCGGCTCTCGCCGCAACCGAAGCAACCTCTGCCAAACGCGGTCTAGTTTTTATGCCAAACTCTTCATACCCACAAGACAACAAAATTTGGGTACAAGAAGGATCTGACCTGACATGGTACTACAACTACCTCACCATACCTTCGCCGGTATATATGTCCATCGCTCAATCATCGTTCGAGTTTGTCCCCATGATGTGGGGAATCAACACTACAGACCCCTCCTCCGATAGCTTCTATCAAAACGTCAAGAACCTCATCGACAACCGAGACATCAACATCACCCATGTTCTTAGTTACAACGAACCTGATGGGCGTGATAACGGTGGTAGTCACATCAGTCCAAAGGCTGGCGCACAGGGGTGGGTCTCCAATATGATCCCTCTACAAAAACTGGGTATCAAGGTTGGACTGCCTGCCTGCACAGGACAGCCGCATGGCTTAAGTTGGACACTGCAGTTTCTCGGTAATTGCTCAGAGCTCATCAGCAATTCAACCAACACTTTAAACTGCACATTCGACTTTATGCCCGTTCATTGGTACGATAACTTTGCTGGCCTTCAAAATCACATCAATGAACGCTTGTCTTTGTAAGTCACGAATCCGCAACTTGGTCTACTCGTATTACACATGTTAACAACTCGGTATCTAGCTGGCCCTCGGCTCGAATCTGGGTAACCGAGTTTGCCTTTGCTTGGCAAGAACTAATAACGAGTCTCGACTTCTACGACCAGGCTATCGGGTGGCTCGACAACAATACTAATGTTGATCGCTACTCGTACTTTGGGTCTTTCCGTTCACAAAACAGCAACATTGGGGTCAATGCTGCATTTCTGAACAGGGCCGGGAAACTAACCGATATAGGTTCCAAGTACCTGGGTGGTTCTTCGACCGGCGTCAACCCTACTAGTGGAACATCGACGTTGCACTCACACTCTTGGTCTATCATGTTGGTCAGTGCCACCATTGTGTCCGTGTTTGCCATGATGTAGATGTCACCAAGACAATATCAATAAATCATATCATGGCACATGGCTTTTCTGTTCGTAGAGTTTCATCCTATATAGCAGCTATTCATTCTATCTTTGGACTCTAAAAATACTCATTCTATAAAATCCATGCCACATTCTGCTTATCCGTATTTACCGAGTATGTTGTGACCTATATGACACACTAACCAACCCGACAGTTGCAGCAAACCATATCGTTATGGTATACTCTAAAATACTGTCGGAACGAGTTTTACTTTTGACTCGCCCCCCCCCACAAAGAAGCAGGGAAGGCGGCTTGATAGCTTCGGGCTACACAGACCAAAAAAAGAACATCTGACAAATCTGTCAGACTGCCGGGATGACAATATCTGGTTTGTCTGACAAGTCTCCGATATCAACCACCGCGTCTCTTTAAGCGGGGGGGACTTTTCCCAGACTACACGACATACTATCTTGATAGTTAGTATTTGGATCTCTTGATGTAACAATCCTACAGTTCAATGGCTGAGTGGCGTAATGGTAGCGCGTTGTCTTCCGGTTATTCTCCAGTTTGGCAAAGGCTCAGGGTTCGAGTCCCTGCTTGGTCGTCTTCTTTTTGTTGATTAATCAATTTATTAAACTAACCAGCAATACATTGTGATAAAAATTGAAGCAAACATCTCATCGGTCATCTTTTGCCAAGGTTATAGAGCTTTATTAGTGACATCATGTGTCAGAAGGTTGCTCACAAAAATCAGTAAGGTCAAATCCCAAAATGCTGATATGGCCGCAATATCCAGTATAACCCTTATTCTGATGTACTTACTTTCTATGTGTTCTCGATGTAATTATCTGGGAACACCCTTGATTCAACAACCTAGTGGACAGAAAACAAAGCTCTTTTGATTAAAAATACGGAGTGGACGATACGAGTCGATATGATAGCAGCGAGACAGCTTGCCAAGGTTTTCTCTTTTTGCATACTTTTGTACTTTGATATCCTCGTTTATAGCCCATTCATAGTTTGGTCTTTTGATCATCAGAATGTTACAATATTATCGAATCGAAATGAAGTCTTGGTGTTCTTGGGACTTCTAAATCCCCCCATGGAGAGAGCCTAGGTTTCATACAAACCCCGTCTACACTCTTTTCGGGCCGAGTCAAGTTTGGTACATTTGCTCCGAGTCCTTTAATGAATGATCCACTAGGCTTGGCCCAATAACGAACAAGGCCAAAAGGGTCCAACCACATTGGCATCTAACAATCAAGGCTGAGTAATCTTCATGAACTTGGCTAACCAGAAAGTACCGGGAACCATTCCCTGATTCTACTCAACTGCTGAATCTGGCAAGAGAAAACTCAGACTTTGGACAGTCACATTACTAGATCTAGTTCCTGGGGGTTTTGTTTTCAGCCTCCGATGCCGTTAAGCCGGACAAGGTCACTCCCTGCCTCCGCAGGGTTAGGCCGATAAGATGGAAATTATCTACGTCGTTTAGTATTACGGGTTGAAGGGGGGAAGGCATCGCTGTCAATGTCTCATATTGATCCACAGAACAACAAGTCGGGGCTCGGCAAAGTTATCATATATCATTGTTCGAGTACTGAATACTTGAAGCAAACATCATTCAAGCGTAATACTAGGATTAGTTCATAAACTCTCTGGGTTTTGACATATTGGGGTTCAAGAGCCTCCCCGAAAAAAGTACCTGAAATGAATGGTGTTTGATGTTCGCTGGACTCGCTATCTAAGAACTAGCCTTCTCTCTTGGCAAGTTTGTCAGTGTCATTAGAAAGGCCCAGACATCCTGTGAGATCTGAGTATTTTCAAAGAACTGCAAAAATAGGAGAATCTATGTCTTGACCGCGGAGAGATATTTCAAAACCACGTCTCATCCTATATCTCCCTGGCTTCCCTATCCCGATATGTATTCTTTCTATTGTCATATCCCTTTCCATAGGTATATACAGGCTTCACTGTGTAGCATCACAATGGCCCTTACCGTGCGAATCAATATAATCCGTCTTATGAGTATGGGCTACTACAAGTACAGGAAGACAAAACGCCACGTACAAAGTTAGTGACTAGCTATCTCTGATCCGTACCCGTTACGTGCATTGCATATGTCGCAGACCGAAGCAGATATAAGGTTACGACAGAGTGGTAGAGGATTGCCTGAACAAATGATATTGTCTTGCACCCCGGGAAACATACATAGACCCCTCGCTCCTCCCAATTATATTTCTCAATTCAAGATGATACAGTACACGAAAATCCCGCTCTAGACCGTACACTCAAGGGGAAGGGGGACCTTATTGTTGATTTGATTATGATTCCATCCCGTAAGAGTCACTGACATGACACCCAAGACACAGTTCGGGCCAGGGCTTCGGGATCGCTTGCTCAACGGCATTGACCTTTTCTCTTGTCTGTGGACACGCAATCCTCATGCTAGAGTTTGAAGGGCTCGACCTTGAAGGTATCCACCCACATTTTACAACAGCTACTCGTAGGAGTAGCCACCTTCTGGCATATAAATATCAACAGAGTCCCCGCATATTACTAGAAATATCCCCCCATTCGCATACATTCTCTCATTTATTTTGCTTCTGTCTCACACAACTATTGCCTTTTATCCTGCGCAAATAGTATCTACTATACCTATTTTTGAAAGCTCAACACAATAGCCTTATGTTTCCATCTATTGGATTACACGAAGCAGGCTTATTCCAAAACATGTTTGCCTTATAGACTCTCTCATTGGTTCGATAATTGCGCGACATTATTGTGGATCGATCTATTGGCAGGTTAGGTCTAGCAGCAACGCTACTAGGTACTAAGTTGTCCTTCAATAAAATCAAGACTAGACTCATACGCCGATGAAGGAATACCAGCTGTGCAGCCATCGTTTGCAAGTCTTGTTCTTTGCGTTTCGTTATCTCTCTAATGGGTGTATCTTTCATTTGTTCAACCTCTGTGGCTCGATTATTCAACTAAAACCTTGATCCAATTCACAATATCCGAAAAGATACTGCTTCTTTCCTATGGTTGCATCACCATATTGCTTTGACACCGGTACCTGCCTAAAGTAGATTTGTACAACAGGACTCGAGTGACTTCCTGTTTCAACTAGTGCCAGGTTGCCGAGTACACAAAATCCAACGTCATGTCTTGGCTTGACTTGATGGTCTTGACCCATTACAGCCATGTGACTTCACACACGTTTACAGGTAAATATGCATGTTACTGTCTATCCTGGCCACTATCACAACTGAGAACCAGAATATCCCACTCCTGTTTGGCCATGATTTCAAAGCCTTGTCTGAGCTAAACAGTAGTGCCTCATCCGTGGTGTCTCCTAGATCCCTTCGAGTCATAGGTGAAATGAGCATTTGCGATTCCCCTCTTCCTATGGCCACATTTAGTCGCCCAATTCCTAATCATATCTACTGATGCTGGGGATAGTGAACTGTCGGGCATATGTCATCCTCATAATATTCAATTACTACTGCAGGATCGCCTACATGTCACGAGTTATCCATACTAATAGTCTTCAATCTCGTGGTTAACATGATGATATCGAGATACACTTTGCGAAAAACATACGCCCTCGCGTGTTGGAGGAGTATCATGCATAAGGGCAATGGTGGCAGTAGACGACACTCAAGATTCGTTCCCAGGGAACGTAAACACCAGTACAAAACTTGTGTTATTTCATATCTTGGTCGTAGAGGATTTGTGCCCTTTCAGGTCACGCTCCCATGTTATCCTAAACACGGCAGTCATGAGTGTTCCCTGTTATTTAGACTAACGACAATACATGATCTGGCAACTTAACGTGTTTACAAAGCCTAGTGCACCTCCATCGGGTCAATTTCACATCCTCTCGCAACAGGGGGTGTCCCACAACAAATACAATGACAGGCTGGAATACTTATTCTTACACTATCCTTCATACGTCAAGATCCAAGTCCAAGCTATTCTTCGAAGACGACTGTATCAGGTAGAGGGTTCCTCCTAGACAAGGCATTCCCCCATGTGAAACCCTGATTATTTGGGCAAGTGGGTCAACAACTGGTGTATTTGAGGGGCTGGGGACTCGGACTGTCTCAGTTGTTTATATATCTTATCGGGTCCAAAGCTAGGAACTTTCGGAAGGATGCTTGACGTCAAGTGTCCCCTCTTTCGACGTCGTCAAGACTTATACACGAATAGGGTTATGTGTGATTCCTGTAGGGTTATTTTGACCATTATCAAGCCACATTTACGTACCTACCTACGTTTTAAGGGGTTTCAGCATTATCAAACCCCGCTATTATTTTCTTTTTACGTTATAAATATCAAATTCATAGATTCCAGCGGGAACCTTGGGTCGGAATTTGAAAGTGTATAGTTGAGGAAAGCAGCCACGGTGTTATCGTACCTATCTGTGCAAATCTTTACGCAGATCGAACATGTGATTTAGAAATTGATATCCTGCAATGCCATGGGCAAACCCATCACCAAAACGGTCATGCCAACAAAACGCCTTACCCCGCTTGTACAGAGGATTCAACTACGTGCGTTGTACAGACTTCTAGATATGATCCTCAAATGAGGCGTTTGAGAGAATATATCTGCCCCATTCATATTGTCGCTCTACCACAAAAACTCAACTGTGACATGGTCTAGACTGCCATGGACATGTTTTGTGTGAGCTGAAAACATATCCTCTCCCGTTGTTAACAGTAGCCCGTTTTCTGGAACGCCGAGAAAATTCAAATTGTCATTGATTGCTTGACATGACCGACAAAGAACCTCAAAAACTTACTTTTGGCCCAAGTTGAGTTACAATGGTTGTCGGTTACTGGGGTTCGCGGGTGATCGGAAGCCTCGGATGATGTGGAATCATTACATGGTCCCGTCCCTCATTCAGATGCAGTGAGAGAAAGAAAAAGAAAAAAGAGAAATTTCTTTTTTTACAAAAGAGTCCTCGGTTACGACAGTGTAGAGCCTGCTTTTTTGAGGCTCGGCAATTCTGCCAGTCTGCTCATACAGTGCCACCCCCGAGAGGCGAGATTATTCTACATTACACCTGCCAATTGATGATTCTGGTGTTTTCGAAACATGGACGGGGGAACTTTCGCCAAGTTTTGCCTCTATAGTTCATACAGTATCGTGCAATCTCAATACTAAACATTGGATGTAGGTAGTAGGGGGTCTGCATTGAGGCCCTCTGTTGACACATATACACACATAGACTCGATGTATTTTCTTTTTTCCATCAAGTAATCATACACATCTGCACCTCTTCAATATCAAGGCGACTCTGCCAACGTGTATCCCCTTATATACTCCACAAAAAGCCACCGGAACTTCGTTTAAAGGAAGGAGGGGAGGGGTGGATAGAAAGACGTAATGGTTGCAAGGCGTCTCTTGATCTGCCAAAGTTGTATGATTTAATATCCTATAAAGTGGCTCTCCTGCAGTGTTGTCATACGATTCTTGTAATAGAAAAAGACATTCAGCAGGCCAACTGTTGTGGTTGCCTCTCTTGGCTGTTTAGATTTTGGAATGATGGCTTGAAAGCTTTGGTGTTTACATTACCTACTCCCTTTGGGGCACCTTGTAGGGAAATATTACACTGGAATGCAGCTTGGAAGATTATTTGAAGAGTATTCCGGGGTTTGATTCGTCCCATGCGTCCTATCTTCGCGTTTGATACTAGAAGATGAGTTGGGTTGAGAGATACGGGTTGAAGGCTTGGTCTGTGCATCTAGACAGGCTTCATGCATGTGAGCAACCAGTAAACCAATGGTCTGGCCCCCCCTTCCACAGCCATATTTCTCTAATTCTTAAAAGGACGATCAAAAAAGGCCTAGAAGAATCGGAATTCAAGGCCTAGAAGAATCCTTCACGAGGGAATTGGTGGATAATCTACCTATACATTGCGCTACAATATTAATGCGCAAGATCAAGTTTAGATCTTGGAGTAATTGGTTTGCATACCAAGTCAAAGTTTCCTTTGAACATATGTGACTATCAGCACGTAAGTACATTAGTCCCCATATTGATGCTTATTATAAAAAAAAAATTTACAAAAATCATGTGGAGCTACTCACGGAGTGTTGGAGTCCCGGAACAGCGAGCCGATGCGTTACCCACATATATACCTAGAGATATAGCTATAGCTCGTGGAAGGATATTTGAAATCCATTGGTGACCCTGGTATCATCATGCTCTGATCCCACAGAAAGGTCCTGGCCTCACAGGATTTGGAGATATTCTTCAAGTGCAGATATCAACTATCACATATCTTCCTTCCTACATGTTGCATCCAACGAATGGTGAGAATCAGTGTCCCCCTTCTGAGCTTTATGAGTCGGGGTTATTCTCTGCTTTTCGTGTTTTTGTTTTAAATGTATCCACAAAAAGGCAGTACTTTTTTCTACCTAGTAGACCATGAAACTTGGCGTCATGAGGATGTTGATATGCAGAAAGCAAGAGGCCGGACTAGTATTCTCTCTCAGGTTATATCCATGGAACGACGATCCTAGTCTACACACCGACCAATCTCCAACGTCGGTCAGCGACCTATAGAAGAAGCCCTTATACATCCTGGAATATAGCTATCAGAGACGGCAAACCACACACGGACGATTGGTACATTGTGTCCGTATAAATCGGACAAGGCGAGACATCCTAGTTTCTACTAGTTACCAAGGTCGAGGTTCTCTTCATATTCCCTGTCTGGTTGGGTCTTGTTTATGGAAAGTTCACATTCTCCAGTCAATCCTGTGTTCCTCCCCGGACTATCAAGGCCTCGCGTGCATGTACCAGGTCTCTTCTTCTTTCCTTCTTTCTCGTGTAAGGACCTCCTTTCATGCGAAGGAAAATTTCAATATGAAAATTCTGCTCATGTCACTAGGTGAGTGAAGATGTGTAAATACATACACATACCTATTGCAACTAATGTCCTCCAAGTACGTTGAGCTCTCGGCGTAGCTATAATGCCGAACTGGATCAAAGATGATGGAATGTCGAAGCGTGTCCTGATGATTTCGGCCTGCATGTGTGTATGAGAGCAGGAAAAACCACACATCTTTGACCATGAGCGTCCTATGCTGGTCACATCACCTTTGTCCGACAAGATAACTGGGGTTGGGGTTGAGCGTTTTACTACGCATTTTTGACAGCGCGCACCGTCTGCCAACGGCTTCCCAATTTACTTTGAGAAGAGAAGAGAAAAAAATTTACTCGGAGAAACTGGAAAGGAGTAAATCAAAATATGAGAGAAATTTCTGTTGTTTTTGACTGGAACCTAGGTCACGAGCTCGTAGTTCCCGCACGCCGGTATCCCGCACCAATAATACATCAGCGACTATACCAAACTAGCAAACAGTCATTTTCACAATCAAGTTTTCACAAAAAGACCTTGAAGCTCACCGGCCTTTCTCCTTTATATCTGCACATGAGTATTTGGCGTGTAATAGTGACACTGGTGCTGTGACGAGACTGCTAGCACGAGGCCACGATATTACCGCACCCCTTCACATCGTTTAACCAAGACCATGCTTTTTAGCCTCCGTTCGGTTCCGTAGCCAGCGGGCAAATCTACTTTACAATCCTCTTGCAAAACCCCGTTTCCATTGTTCAACAAGATTTAGCAGCTATTTGTCGCAGCGCTTGCTTCATGTCAGACGTCGGGGCATGGGGGAGGGAGAGGAGGGGATACGATAATTGACCTAGTTTCCATTTTATCAAGCGCAAATCACACTCCGACTTTCGATATTATTACTCCAGCCCTCCCACATACGGCCTGTAACGAGCGCTTGACACTCTGCTAAGAGCTGGCTTCCGTCTGACAGTGCGTGAAATATCTATATCTTGCTGTTGAATATTAATGGGCTCCCGAGACTCGTGTGTGCTAACAGCTTTTGAGTTTGAGAGCATAGTCCCTAGTCTAGAGAACAAATTTGAAGCCACTTGATCCGTCAAATACACGCATCCTGTGACTATTCCCAATACAACTTTCACCTCACGATACCGTACGACACACTCGCGACATCAATTGGTCTTGTTGCGCGCGCGAACATATATGTGGTTGTCATACACTAACCATATTCTGTCATAACGCACTAAATGCTACAGTATCTGTACCATTGAAGCAAGATAGATACCCACGGAGATACCATATGTAGGTACTTGCTTGTACCCTCAACACATGCTGTCCGTCTTCCGAAAAGAGTGGTATGCATGCTGGTACATTGGTACATTGGTCCTCGGGACTAGTTGATGTCTCTTTCTGCCGATTCCTTGAAAGTGCTACCTGAAATGCCAAGAACTCGACCTACCCATCCTTCACCGGAGGCGGTGAACCTTGCTACAAATACATGTAGTTTTATTTCACAATGTATTGGATTACCTCAACTCCTAAACGTGAAGTAAGTTCATACATACATGTAGTGAATCAATCTCCACCTGGTCTAGACAAATAACTCCAGACAAGTAGAGTGACATGCATGTGTTAACATTAGAAAAGTATCAAGTACATGGAAACTCGCACAGTATACATCCATAGGTCAGTTTGAGTCTGTAAAAGGGCTAGACTTGTCTACAAATCAAGTCCATGTCCATGTGTCTCCATCTCGAAGAATTTTTCTTCTTCTCTCATCATCCATCAGCTTTTGATCACGCGAGTCATTGAGGCAGACCATACCTAGCTAGCCTGTGAACATGCGTGGTGCCCTGTACTTGCATGTAGAGCTACTGTTCTCAAAAGGAACCTACAAGCACCGGCACAGGCTCCTAAACTATGCGGTAGGTTCTGTATATCAAAAGACACATGGACATGAACCCGCCTCCCCCCTCCCCAGACTTGACTTTCAATGGCCGCCCATACGGCAAAATCATAACATTGGACATTCCATTAGATCAAGTACTGTACTTGCATAAAGGTCATGTGAAATCCCGTCTGATCTATCGTGCATTATGTAATGTAGGCGCTTAATCATTAACTTGAGCGTGACGGAAACCAAAAAAAAAGAAAATTATTATTCTAGAGGACCCGCCCCGAATGTTCCTGTTAGTCTTCCCACCCACTAGCGCAACTACACCCACTCCTATTTTTGTTTCGAATTTATACATTGGTTGTTTGTCTTTTCTACACATTTATTGTGTCATTTTACTGAAAAAGTCAATAGGAATTCGTTTCCATTCCGGCACTTTGTTCTGATAAGCACAGGGAAGAATACCTCCAACCTACCATTCTGTAACCCCTTGCTTCATGACAAGGGAACTTCATATCCAGATAATCCAACACTTCCAAGGTCCATGAAGAAACCACCTGGTTCCCAGAGTGTGATGTCTTTTCTCCCTTGTTTTTTTTTTTTTTTTGTTTCGTATGAAATATTAGCTTCCATTCATGCGTGAGTATCTTTATGGTACTGTGTATGACTTAAACCTCCGGTATGAAATCAGAGCATCTTACATGGATATCAATACTTGGATAATACCGTGTTGACGTATACTACTACTTAGTCTGGCTAATCCTTTGGTACTGAGGAAACCTTCCATTCCTACCTTTCTGCTATTGCCATTGCCATTGCCATGGAAAGAAAGAAAACCTCGCATATGACCTCAACCCATCTGCCCATGGCCTCTAACGATCTACATATTATTACTTCATCCCTCTGCTCTACTTTATAGAATGCCCCAACCAACAGCCACGACGCTCACCATTCTACGCCAAATCAAATTTATGTCAACATTTGACGTCATCTGCGCCACCACCCTTTGTCTTACTCTGGAAATTTGTACCTCCAAACATACATATAAACAACTTATCCAAGTCTAAAAGGCAGAAGAGAGATCTTCAAGATATATACCTCTTGTCTTGACTAGAAACTCCAACTACATCAACCAACCCACTCACCCACTCACCCACTACTCAAACACACCCTTCTCGCCCAACATCTTATCCTTTTATCGCCTATTCCCCTGCCCGAGCCTTGCGTCTTACTCCCCCCCCGGACTGTTGAGGTTCAACATTTCTCGTACTTGGTCTACAATTATACCGGTCTGAGCCCAGGTATTTTAAGCTTCAGTAGCTGTGCATGCTCGTGCGCAACATCTACGAACGAGTCTAATCACTCTGGACCCAGCTGGGCTAGTTACCTAGATCCAGGTGCCGATATCACATAGTCCCTCATTAATCTCTCCCTGGCAGATTAATCCTCAAGTTAGTCGACCTCCCAGTTGACTGAGCCGTCAGGATCCGTTTTCCGTTCCTCTTGTCACAATTTGATTTCAATATTTTATCAACAAAAATAATAAAAAATTAAAAAATTGCAAGGGCACAAAAGCTACATCTACACCACCCAGCTTGACTCTAGCCACACCTCGCTTCCGTTCCTACCCAATTTTAGAGCTCACCTCCCCCCGCGCACTTTGCATACTTTGAACCAGCAGTTGCGTATCAAGTCGGAGCTGGGGGGGGG
>MKGJ01000071.1:0-40934 GCA_002018255.1 Bretziella fagacearum | reverse complement strand
GGGGGGGGGGGGGGGGGGGGAAGGCGCGAAGGAATCTGTCTTTAAGAAGCTGCAGGTTCACACCAACTCTGACCCTCGGCGTGGTGAGAATCTTCAAGCTCTTAACTCGCCAGTCTCTCTGCAACAACAACAATCATCCTCGCCTAGCCAGACAGCGTATATCAGGCCGCCACGTTTTCAGAGCTTGATGCCGTTGTGTCCAACAGTCTAAACCCAGTGTTTAGTGTTTAGCCTCACTTGCATTTCAAGCATTTCTTCCTTTTTTCTTTCTTTTTCTTTTTGTTCTTCTCGAAAAATCTTTGTGTTAACTCGAGTGGTGTTGAGTATTTCCGGTGGGTTCCGTGACCGGTACGGTACTGTTGAGACCCTCTTTATTGACAGCGGGGTACAAGTTTTCACCCTACAAAACTCGTAGCTATATCTTGTGCCTACGACATCCATCCCCTATTAACTCTAAACTTGCTCCCTTATATTCCATCCTCATCCCCAAGGTTGTTGATCATATATGCCGACATCATCCCCCTCCTCTCGGCTCTATCTCTTCTAGCAAATCTTGATATCCTCCGACCAGATTCAAGTTTTCAACATCAGACGCCATCCAGTTAAACTATCTACTATTTTATACTCTTGCCAACTATACCACTTTCTTGTCAACTCCTAAAAATCCAGTCATTCATCAGCCAGCCGGCTTCGAGGGCTAGGCTCTGCAGTTACTTCAAGAGTTGAATTTTTTTTTTTGTCGGACACCCCTCCTTGTTTCGGTCTGGGGCCAACCATCATTTTACCTCCAAGGGCACATCAAGCAGCCTTGATTGAGCAACTCACCAAGGAAAGGTGGAGGTGTTGGGGTCAACCTTTCTTGTTCACGCAGTCTTCTTGCCTGACAGTGGAGTGCAGAGGCCAGTCATAAACTTCTCTATCCTCGTGTCCGTGGTCTGGTAGCTTCCATCTATACCGGCCCCTGCTCTGCGCCATCGGCACATTTACATATACACACGGCATATTTGGTCCACAGTGCCTCAGAGGGAGAGAACATTGTCGTCTTTTGGGCAAAGTTGGCTTTTTCAAAACTTTGAGATATAGATCTTTTTCTGCCATCTCAGTTTGTCTCTCTGGATCCTATCCCACAACTGTGGTTAAAAAAGAATACCAACATTCATCTCCAGGCATCGTTTCCACTGGATTCTATACCACCATACTTGTGATCTTATTATCATTTTCTTTCTCTTCTGTCAAGGCTATATAGTCCAACACAACCATAGCCTACAGTCGGAATTTCCCAGCTCGCATTGCTCAAAGTGCCAGTCGCCTAGTGATATTCTGAGTGCCGCATTTTGTCTTGTTTCCAGACGAAACCGAACATTCAAGAAGCAAACATCACCACCTGCAGATTTCCACACAATCTACTGTATCAAACTTATCTTTTACTTTTGATTTCATTATCCAAAAGGAACCACGTTGTCGTTACTTTTATACACAAACCGCACCGTGGTCTCCGGATCTCCATCAAACCCACTCGGATCACCTGTCGCCGTCGGTTTTATTGCCAAAACAAAGTCGTGGTCAAGTATTTTCCCCAAGTCTCTTCACAGTATCACACACTCCAGGACACCCAGGCACCAATCTTTTCATCACTCCGTCATTTTCGCATCATTCTCAGTTTGGTTGACCCCAGTTCCCATATTGAGAAAACCCCAAAACAGAGTTGTCGATCTTGGTACAGCAGTCCCAAACGTGGTGGTCTCCATAGCCAGACAGACTGAAGAGGTCTCTTTTTTTTGCTGCTAGCGGAGTTCCTCACAATTAAACTTTATTGTGCTGAACCACCAAGAAAACCCATCTTATTTCGACCAGTTCTTCATACTTGTTAGCCCATCCACCAGCACGCTTAACAAGCCGACGGGGGGGGGCTCTCTCTACTCATATCAGTGCGCACCGTCCGACGAGATTTTGCACGCGGTCGGGAGAGAAAGCCTAGGAAAAGAAAGACCAAAAGGAAAAAAGGTTTCCAGGCTCTGCTAGGACAGTCGAAACTCTGTCAAAGAAACGGCCAGAAAATCTCATTTGTGTTAATTGCGAACACCGGATCTTGACGCGGGCAACACAAGTTGTCAGCGTGCAAGCCAAGGCTTAAAGATGTCCGAATCTTCCAGAGGTGAGTTTGCAATATATATATATATATATATATATATTTATTTATATATATACATATATACATATATATACATATATATATATCTCCCAAAGTTCTTTTCTCCATGGCATGTCTCTTTTGTCGGGCCGTCGATAGCTCTGGGCACTCTCTCTTCATGACTGTCTCTTCCTTTTTTTTTCCCCTCTTCCACCTAGGACAAGGCAGAAACGCTTAGTCCGCCTCCGTCTCTCGCAGCAATTCGAGATAACCCGACCCGCCGTCGATGACGTCCACTCTTCTGTACGATATGAGCCCCAAATTTGTAGTTCCACAGAGAAACAGCGCTCTAGACAACCTACAACTACCCACATTCTCGGACCGTGTGTCGTCAGAGCCTGCCCCATAACCACCCCCACCTATTATGAGGCACTAGCACAGTTCACGACGACATTCCACCAGTCAGCCAGCCAGTTTTTGCCCACTTGAAAGAATTCAGTTTACCGTTTTTTCTCTCTTTTGTTTTGTTTTCTTTTTTCCTTTTTTCTCTCTTTTCTTTTTTTTTTTTTTTTTTAGAGTAATACTAATGAGTCATTACAGACATGACATACTCTTATGCTAGCCAAAGCCAACCTCAACATGTCTATGCGCCCATAACATCCAGGGTCCCATCTGCCTCAGACTCGGGTTTGATGAACGCCGAATCTCATCCCATTACCGGTTCTGTTACTAGCTCTGGCAGCATGATCCCGCCGCCCCCGTGGTCTTCACAGACCCGGTCTCCTCCACAGCAGTTGAGTTTGTCCAAACCACCCCGCACCGCCAGCAGCCAAGTCGGCAATCCCCAAGCAATAGCCGATGGACCAGTACCCGTCGATATCGGAAAGCGCATTTGTCCATTCGCCGCATACAACCCACAGAAGTTTAATGGAAATGATTGGCCGCAGTGCCATCATCTACAGGAAAAGAATGGCGATATCGTGTAAGTAGCTTTAAACAATGGTCGTCACGTGGCTCCAACAGGAGGAGCTAAGACAGACTGACGCCATCCATGGTCAGGGAGACTAACTTACTCCTATGCAGGGTTCATCTTCAACGTCATCATCGTCTAATCCGCAGTCAACGCAAAGCCGACAAAAACGGACGCAAGAATGGCAATGGCCAAAGCTACATCGCCATCTGCTCCGGCGAAAACTTCAACGAACGCGGCGATTCTCAATGCCACCAATGCGATTCATTTGAGTCTCTAGTCGAAATGGGTCCCAAGCCGGCCGGCCCTTGGGATAAGAGTCCCCATCATATAAGTGCCATCTGCCAAAAATGCTGGTGTATACTCAGCTCCCGTGAGGAACTCATCAGCCATCTGCGTCTAACTTGCGGCGGACGGGCCCCTAAGCATATCGAAAAGTGGGATCTCGAGCTACAGGCATTCTGTAGAATTCCCGGATGGATTTTACCGGGAACCTCAGAACTCATGCCAACAGGATCGCTGAGCACCGTTCTTTCTGCCGCCATGGCCATTGGACATGGCCAGGGTGCTGCTCACAGGAGTGACTCGGAACTTACCATGCCCCCAAACCCACACATGGACCACCAAGCCAGCCTTGCTTACGGAAACCATCTGTATGCCGAGATTGACAAACTGAGAATTCATCTATGGCTTCTGGCCTGCCACCCTACTGCGCCTGTCACCAACCAGGTCCGCAACTGGTACTTGTCCACGTCAGATACATATGGCATGTCCCCTCCAAACATTAGAGACAACGATGCCCGTCTCTCCGCCCCTTCAATCACATGGCCGTTCCAATTCGGTCATCCTACAATGAACTCCGCGCCTCCACCTCAGCCGCCTCCGCCAGCGAGCTACATGTCGGTTCCCACTATGAGTTCCTCGGAAAGTAGTGGGCACTACATGACCGCGCATCTACCACCCCCGCATTAAGGCTCAAAATTGATTCAAGAGCCATTCTTCTCGGGGATGGAGGCACTACTTTGCGAGAAGTCCATGACCAGCATGACCCTGGTATTGGAATCCTCACTCTTCCATCTTCATCCACTCTTTACCAAAATCTATTCGTTTTTGTGGATTTTCTCTTTGCTTTTTCTTTTTTCGGTTAATTTTTTTTTTTCTTCTTGAGTATATCTAGGGTTGGACCAGGCTCCTTCAGAAGTCAGATTGTTCATGGGAAATGGCAATATTGGACATCTCTTCGTTGGAATTATGTATTGGCTCTATCGCTATCAAGTGTCGATGGCCAGAGGCTGGCTGTGAGTGAACTGGTTTGGCTGATCCAAGTGCAATTTCTAGCACCTCTGGCAACATACAGGTCCCAGCCTGTAAAGATTATCGGGTCACTAGCCCAGTTTCTTGTTCGGTTTTGACATGGCGGTATCTGCATTGTTTTTATATGTTGGGATCTTGCGTATCTATATCTGATTCACATCTTTGCTTGACTTTCTTGATTCATCGACTTTTTTTTCTATCTCTCTCTCTGTTTAAGCATTTCTAAGTCCGTATTTGATAATTAGTTGGTTTATTTGCTTAGGTTTTCCATATATCTTTTACCATCATTGACAAATTGTAATGTGTAGTATATAGTATAATGTACCCTAACCTTACTTTATACAGGTACATCTATATTGCCCATGGAACTATATTGAACTTTTCGTTCTTCTCTTTCTATTTGAAAGATGGGTTCAGTACAATAAAAGATTGCATCGTTACTATAACTGGCATATATAGATTCGTTTTCGTTTTACATTGATCAACGACGATATCAAAGTCGACTGACCTCGAGAAATACTCAAAGTGAGAGCTCGCTTTTCAAACATGAACTGAACGATATTAATGCTTATATTGCGAGGTTGGGTTGCCTACGGCGTCAAATTTTCAAATAAATGCGCTACAGCGCATGTTTGCTCCATGTGGCGTTCATACATTGAACGAAGCCCGGCGGCAAGCCGCATTTTCGCGTCCACTCAATGGCAAGACGGCCGTATGACGGATATGTCGTCCAGATACGAGTGTTTGAATATCGCTCAGATTTGCGTCTGACAAAAAAAATAAATCTTGGCTTAGGATTGATTTTGCCAGCATATATTCTGGATGAATAGGCTTTGTTGATTGCTAAATGCGTGGTTGGTGATAGAGTGGTTGTTGGCCTCAAGGGCCCTAGACAGATGAGCATCTTTGGCTACGAAATTCAGTCTGACAGCCGTGAATCAGTATGTATGAAGAATGCATGGTTAGATTGCGTCAGGCTCGAGGTTCAGTTGAGTTACAACGTAGCATGGCCTATTGTCGCAAATTCTGAGATCATCGCGGTTGGTGCCAAGCGTCTATAGTATGAGATTGAGGTAAGGTATGGTACAATCAGGTTAATTGGATAATATTCGGAGCAAGTCGGGATTCTAAGATCTACGTCAACCAAAAGTGCGAGGAGCACTTGAAGAATGAATTACGGGAGGCCCTCATCTTCTAACAGCTGCGCGTGTATGCAGGATGCAGGTCGAGACCTTTGTCGGATGTGACCGGCGTAACGCCCTGAGAGGTTCGACGTCGAGATCACGTTATTATACTGAATCTACAGTGAAGAATACAGCAGGTACTGTGTGATTTAGGTATATATATATTCTTGAGTTGTATTGTTATTCGGGTGACTCGATCCATGTCCATCGTCGCGTCATCTCAGGGTAGACTCATGATGGAAGATTCTATTCTCGAAGTTTGAAATTGGTGGTATACCGATTGAGCGGTTCTCAATACTCTAGTTGCCTCGTACCTTCTTCGACAAGCTAAAAGAGTATCAAGTTTGTTGATAGTCTGATAGTAGCGGGTATCAAATATCGCTTGTTTTGTGCAGGTGAAATGGTTGCCCAATGGTTTAGACCCATAGATAAACACTAGTGAGTCTTCAAGACATGATCAATCATATTTTCCTTGGGCTGCAAATTTGCACAAGCCAGCAACCAGAGCCTTCCTCCATGCATTCCAGCCATATTCACTTGCCTCACCAAGAGCCTTGAGGATGAACATTGTCGGACGATGTGGCAAGGCCCCCCTCCTCGGAACCCCAGTTAGCCCACTTGTCCTGAATCCAAACATGGAGCCTAAACACTTGTCTTTCTAAGACGATATAGCTCACCCGACCAGCATGTCAAGCTCGGAATGACAGAGAGAATGTTTAGTCTGGCCTTTTTGTAGCGGACACGGACACAAACTAGCCAATAGTCTCTTATGCCTCTCCCTTTTGACAGCAACATAACCATAGCATGTTGTACTCTCTCTCTCGCCTGACTAACTGACAAAATCTTCACCCTAAACTATAATCATACACTGCCACTACCTAAAACCACGTTAGTTGGGTACCAATGCCCCATCCTCATCTGTCTTGCAGTTTCAATTTGCTGTAGTTGCAGATCAAGAATGGGCAGCACTTTGGCTCACACCTGCCCAGCCAGTTCCCCACTGCTGTCCCGGTTCTGCCCGTGAATCTATTGCCTATGGGGGGGAATCAAGGAGAATATATTACGTATTCTAGGTGGTGTCGCTTAATCCGGGACTATACCCAGACTTGGGGGCACACTTATATTATCCCGACTCAAGATGGACTACCTGCTTGCATTATAAACAGTATTTGATGACTTATTGATCTCATTGCATGCTAGTGCATAAGATATCTAGAAGTCTAGTGGCTGCTGTAACCTATCGCCTATCAACACCAACCTCTTTCTGAACTTCCTTGATCGCAGCGTCCACGAACACATGCATACGGGGATACTAGGTTTGTAACTTTGTATGCAAGCGTCATGGAATTCTTCTTCTTCTTTCGGGTTTTAATGATGGTTGCCCCCTCATAATACTGTTGTCTCATGTATTCCACCTCTTTAGGAAGTAACACGGCATTTGATAATTGTTCTTCTCTGTCCTGTTGGCTACGGAAGTTCAACTGCGTAGTGCAAGAACTGTACAGTAAGGGTTCAATTTCAGGCAAACGGCTCCGCTAGTGTCGGTGGTGAAACGTCGGCACACCATGCAGCATCTTGATGTTAACACTGCGCCACATGATCGATAGGGGGGGGGGGTACTAAAATGTCATCAATGGGAATCAACAATATCCACAGAGTCCATCATGTAGTAGAAATCTGGTGCTTTTTTTTTTGCTTTTAATTTACTGCTCCCAAAAATGGTGAGCCAAATTCAAGATGGGATTCTGTCATATTTGTGTTTCAGGATTCTGACTTTGAAATTTGAATGGATTGAGTAGTGGAGTCAATATTGCGCGTTTGCGATAATGGCAAATCATGTCAGACCACGAAGGTCTAGACTCAAGTAGTGATGCTACTTGATAGCAACAAGCTACGTATGACTACAGGATATTATGAAAACTTTTGAGTTCACCAAGACAAGTATAGTGTTAGGACGAAGGATTTTGAGTTGGTAATCAAGATGAGCGATACGTGATGACTATGTACTAATTATATTATGATAATACACAGGAGATGCGGATCAACAGGTCGCGGAAGCAGTATAGTCATGTGGAATTTCAAAGCCATTTCTGATAATCAAGATGAATCATCTAATATCTGCATACAAGTCATACTTCACAACGGACAGGCCATATTGTCCGATATGGGTGTAAACTCATGTGTATTATGGAAAGGGATTTGCCGGCTCTTTTTGCTGCTTGTCGCAATACAGACAAATTATCGAGCGTATAAAGATTAATATTATGGCCGTAAACACAATAAAAGACGCTTGTAGCTGGTCAGTAGGGTATGGTCAGTTTTTTCCACTACTCCAATAGCATTTGACTTTGCAATTGTCATGTGGTGTTTATGTGAATCGGTATCATACTCTGCATCACTTCTGAGCCGAGATGTGAGTGATTCGTAAAAATATTAGCCACAATGTACTAGTTAGAAATAGTATAATTGCGTCAAACCATTACAATAATCACAGTGGTTACTCGTAGCATCGCACATAGGAACCTCAAAGTAGATAGTGTTGGTCCCACAAACGTCTGACAGATACTGTGTAACCCGAAGATCCTTCCGTATTCTATCAAGCACAACCTAACATAGCATTTGTACTACGATATTGCTGGCATAGTGGTATATCATATAATCATCGAGTAAATAATCCAGTTACTTGATTATAATAAATAGATATACAAGTAAATTGGCAAGTCAAGATGGCTAATGCCAGACAAACTTTTCGCAGCTTTGGCCCAGTTCAGAACTAAAGGTACAGCGCAAGTTACAATATATAGCGGACCGAACGATATACCAGGAGTTTTAACTCAAGATTCGTTCAAAATTGATCTTGTGCTATAGCCTTCTTTTAATGATGATCCCACCTCTCTATACGGATATTGATCTCAACTTTGAGTTGATACTAATACTTACAATTCACTCACGACATTCCCTAAAGCTAATATCTACATTGGTGAAGATGATAGGATCAGTAGCTTTTCGAATCAACAAAAGTTGGTATTCGGATCCATAAATTGTTAGAAGACTAGGCGCCCTTGATTCATGAATTCTCTCGATAGACCCAGTAACCTAGTAAAAGGCATGTGTAGTTTTACTTTAGTCCCAATACATAAGTAAAGCTTACACAGTATCAGACATCAATGTAGTTGGTGAACTTGGCCCCAGATCCTACCATAAGTTTTGAAAAAGCAATATGAAGCAATTTGTTGCATTAGGTAACTTACTTCTAATCTCATGTATAACCCTTGTTAATGATATAGCATTCTGAAACCACCAAATAGCAGTAATGACTGAGTAAATCTCCCCCAAAATCAAAGCTCAACAAAGCCTGACAAGACAGATATCTTAGAGGTATGCCATGATATGTACAACCAGCAGACCTTTCATAAGGCACAAACCAGCCTAGACTATGGGTACTATGTGATATCATTTTGATATATTGGTGCTAGGATTGATATTGACGATTTTCCCTCACTTGTCTTCATCCACCAGCATCTGTACACATAGTATATGTCATTCTGATCTATTGGTTTTTTATGTGTACTTGATTCCGACAGGCACATTGTAGGCTATCACAAAATATATTGGCGTCGGAATTTCGACACTTCATGCCAATATAAAAGATCATTGCTTGGCTAATCATATCGCATATTGAATCTGAAGTAATGCTCAACTACCTGTGGCAAATAATAGGTTGCAGGATATGGAAAAATCTACTCTAAATCAACATGATTGTAGTCTCTGATGGCCAATTTCAATCTTCTTTCTCCATCTCTAACCGAGAAATTAGACGACACTATCATCGCTGCAAAGATAATACCGTGATTCCCATAAATACCCTATTAACAGAATGCTTGATGAATAGATGGCCATCCAAATTTACTCTTCTATACAAAGACCTCTTATTGTTCGCATGGTGTGTTTCATTTCGAAGAACTTTTTACTTTTTGCTGGTGCTAGTGCTTAAGCCACGCACTAACGATCTTATCAAGACGTGGTAACTCTGGGTAAACTGGCCAGGCAATGCTCATGATCATATTTATAAATCATATTATACCTTGGGGCCAAGGTATGGGTGTATACTCGGTGTCATGCCAACAGTACATGTAGGTATATGTCGTTTATTCAAGTAACATTATAGGATCAATGCTTTCAACGATATCAAGTTAGCCTTCCAACTTTTGGCCTTGATGATGCTCACGTGGTATACTCCACGACTATGTGGCCTTTAAAATCATTTCATTCTGATGATCTGTTACTCGTTTAATGCCTAAAGACTGGTGAAGGCGGTGGCATTTTTGAACCGACATTATCCTTTTGTTATACATCACTACAATGCCCCGTATCGTTTTCAAAATATCGTGTATCATTAAGATGAACTTGGAGTTCACTGTCAAGCAAAACTTTGCCCAAGTTAAACACCCGCGCCAATCGCCCTCTGGGCTTCAACCCTCGCGTTGCTTGCCATGCGCTTAACCCCAAGGGAGCAACACAAACACAGGCCACGGGGCAGGTTTCGCAAGAAGGCAAAATCTATCACCTGTATAAGGAAATAAGTCCGTAGTTGATTACATTTTTCCCAATTTAAAAAGGTTATGTACTATCTTCATTTCTGAAAGAAATTAAACAAGGTACAGCTTTGATATCGTCAGTCAAGTTGAGATGAGTAGCTTAATGTTACGATGAACCGAGGTTCAAGATTTAGCGGTAGGAACTATAATACCTGTCAAGCCTAGATAGAACCACTCAACTCATATTATTGAAGTGGTCAATGCCTAGTTCAATCATTAGCGTTCTGTCGTACTTGACCAAGGCCATGATCCTATTTCTACGGCACAGCCATCCCACTGACATTTTCAATGATCATTATAGGGTAGCATGATGAGTCCCAGCTTTGCATTCGAATATATTCTGTTCGACAAAGTTAGCCTGACATAGATGAAACCAGAATCGTAATAGGAAGGCTGAACTGACGATCGTATTTGACATTTGAAGCTTGAGCCAACCCTGTTTTTGAGGAACCTCCTACTTGTACTAGACAGATACTCATACATTTAATTGGAGCTTTGTTTATAGAGGTCCATGGTATTACGGTATTTTTATAGGACTCTACGAAAAAAAAGGGATAGTTCAAGTCTGGATTATGTGTTGTGGATTAAGCCCAAGTCTCTTCGCCTGAACATTGTCAAGACTGTTGTTGAGACTTACGGTCTGATCCCTGAGGCAATACTGTGCCGTGACTTGACATTAAAGGGAAATATGCCTCGGCCATCTACAAAAGAAAATATCAAATCAGAAGGTACGCTGAAAAACGACCTACCAGTACACTGGCTATTAAAAATAGGTGGCTGTTGTGGATCTAATAACCTGCTTAAGTGTCGTTTGCTGCGGTATTTTCGTTGGGTACATACCTGCTATTTGTCAACATCAACTTCAGCCGTTGTCATCAATTTCCGGAATTTAAATTCTTATGCATAGACTATTGAGCATCATGAACTCCACGGATTCTGATTTGCTGAGCTACTAACATACCTGTGATATAGCTTTCCCGTAGGAATAAGACCTGCACCCTATCGCATCTTGATACCATTTGTCCCTGGCTTTGGCTTGGTAACTTTATCTTGACTTAATTCTAGTTGGTAGTGATTCCTGGTTCAGACCCCCCCGCTGATGACAAATGCCTGGCACCTAGTTGGATTTCAAGTTGGAGTTCCTGGAAGTGGCTTCATTTTCGCTATAGCATGGTTTGTTATATATTTTACAATGAATTAATTGCAATAAATATAATTGCATATTTATTTACCACCGAAATAGGAATGTGATATTGATGTAATAGCAAGGTGAATTCTCTGGTGTGAGACCAGAACAACCATCCCGACTTGACTGTTTATTTGTATGTATGTACCTATCTCTGACGACTGATGTAAGTACATATTTAAGCTTTATGACGCTCACTTAGACTACAATGACAGGAGTACTTGAATCCGGCATTTTTGTTGAGGATATACTTCAAAGTTTTACAACTTTTACAACTTCGGATCCTTTCCTTTTCCTTACCGTAGACGGATGTGACGCAACACCATAAAACCACATCGCCGTCTCCCGAAAGGAATTTCCTGCCTACTTTGAACCGGTTGATGCCTTTACTTGTATCAGTACAGTTAGTTGGGAGGCAAATACTGAGTGCATCAACTAGATGTATTGCCCTGGGATATTTGTAATCCCAGGGCTTTCCCGAGATGTGACCACGGTGTTCAAGAGATCCTGGAAGTGACCTTACTTCAAAGCGTCCTCCTCAATGTCACTGAGCCAATGCTGAATTCCAAATCATCTATCAATAATGTGATACATCTTCATATAGATCAATGGCAACGCAGAATGCAAGGGGTTAAACGACGTGGAAAGAAGGGCCGTAGTGCGTAGAGATACCGACCAAAAAAAAAAAAAGGAAAACTCTGGTTGTTTAGCCACAAAGTTCAACACTCGGGATAATCGACTGAACAGTAATACTTGGAATACCATCATCATGAACTTTGTTTTAATCACTCGCACAGGTCTTCAACCCATCTACAAGGCGTTGTACCTATGTACCTACACAAAGACCGGTCATCGCGAGGTGGAGGCACACAAAATGTTACTATATCAAATGCTCTTATTGTAACATCGATCGCGGATATGTTCCTCTGTTTGAAAAAGGCTTTATAACCGCATATAGATGTTGTAAGTTGAATATATGTCTCCACACAAATATGATATACCCATACCTTGATTGTTACCAGTGACACAGCCCATGTGCATGATGGATACCACCTACTGGAAAGAACTAGGAAGGCGACAATCCACGAATAGAACAGCGTGAGTCTTTGGCATTGTAGTGGAGTTGCCGGAAGGTTTAACAAATATAGGTGATACCTGATTTGGAGATGTTATAGGTCAATGCATCCGGAAGTCGTTGCCTCGGCACCCGCGTCTTCTGCCAGATGAACAGACAGCTATTAGCCAAAAGACGGTCTGGCTAATCACATGGTGTTGGTTATGCTTTAGTAATAACCTACGGGGCCATTATCGAGCTGGGGATGCCCATCTCTACCTGTGACGGCGTATTAGGAGTGGAATGATATAAGGGGGGCGAGAAGGGTGTGTGGGTGTGTGTGTGTCAGTCCAGCTTGGCTTTGTCAACGACCAGACTTTTGACCTGTAGACAGGCTTATGCCTGTTGCAGATAGATATAGATGGTCGCTCGATATGAAAGCGGATTTCACACGAAAGAAGACAGTGGTAATGTGGAACGAATATTATCTTCTTTTTGTGGGTGACCAAATGTTTGTGACACTAATGTCTCAATTTGGGGGTGATTTCCCTGTCCCACGATCCAATGCCTGTGTGCATTGGCGTGGTATCACAAAGTGTCACAAAAGAAAGAAAATGGTCGTAAATTGCAGAAATCAAAAAGAATATTTCTTGGCAACTTTAGACATAGTTTCCTTCATGTTCTGTCACTCTCAATTCCGCTCTGTTATTCAAAGACCCAGTGGGATTCAACATAGGGGGTGTCACGAACTAGTAGCTTGGATTGGGACCCACTTGAAGCTCGGCGCATCTCCCGATAAGGAAGGGTTCGGCCGGATCGGCGTTTTAGTTCATTTTCTAGTTTCTTTTTTTGTCGAATTTTGCTAGCATTAGACTACTGCCCTTTTTTCCATCGCTTAAAATCGATTTCTCGATCTTTGTTTGGTGTGCCATACTTCATGGGCCCTTCTTTCTCTTTTACCTGCGGTCGAACACAGGCACTCTGACCAAACATCGCCCAACCCACTGATACATGGAACCTAGATCGGCCCAGGAGGCTATTTTGGAATGTAGCCACAAGCTAACTACTCTGCTTTGATATCATCTCGGGAAATTTGGAAGACAAAAGACCGAGGATAGACGGTGATGTGGATAGACCAGAGAGTATGTAGATATCGCGGAAAGTAAAGTGTCTGCTCTATTACAAATACCAGGCCGGGAAGCAGAGTAAGATCTGATACAGGCTAACAAGATTCGGTATTTTAGAGTAGTATATAAAGTTAAGAGAAGACAGACGACTTGATTAGCTTGGGCAAGGGGATGTGTGTTTTCGCGTTTGGGGAAGGGTCAAAGGGGTCGTCGAGGACACGAGGATCGGAAGTTCAGAATGACCCAACGCCAAGAGATTAAACGTGGGGTTCCAGGTTGATTTCTGGGGGTGTACCGAGAAAAGATGCCCGGCGCCTTAACTAAACTAAGACTAAGGTGGAAGCAAGGTTTTCTTAGACAGACATTGCCTATATGAGATTGTCACCACGAAATATAAAGACGATAATGTCCCCTTCCATCTAGAAAAGGAAAAGGTCTTGGAAATCAGCCCTCTCGGTTGCTCTTCATACTCAGTCTTTGCCATCACCGCCAAAGCGTTCACTCTTTTACATTCGTTAATCTGCTTCATTCTTTTTCATTACTATCACTCAATCACCTCTAATCCGTCATTATGCACTCCTTCTTCACTGCTGTTCTTGCTCTGGGCTCTGCCGCCCAGGTCTTCGCCTACCCCAGCGTTAATGCCCGCGAGGACTATACCTGGCAGGCGCCTACTTCGACTGATCGTAAGGCTTGCCGAGCTCCCTTATAAGGGACACAACTCCTTGTCATGTCATTGGGTATCAAACTAACACCACTATCCCCAGGTCGCTCTCCCTGCCCTATGGTTAACGCTCTAGCCAACCACGGCTACCTTCCCCGTGATGGTATCAACGTTTCCATGGCTGATCTTGTTGCCGGCTTTAGCGCCGGTGTCAACCTGGCTACCGATGCCACCGAACTGGTCGGTAAGAAGGCTCTAACCACCTCGACTACCGGCAATGCCAGCACCTTCAACCTTGATGATATCGATGCCCACGGTGGTATGTTACACACCCTATTTCACTCCTTCCCCATTCATAGCACTTGCCTTTGCTAGCGCAGTCTACACATGGCGTGCCTTCGGTATTCGAGAACGAGAAACTCCACTTTTAACGTACATGGCACTAATAATATCACAGTCATTGAGCACGATGGTTCTCTGTCGCGCAACGACTACTACTTCGGCGACAACCACTCCTTCAACCTGACTATCTGGGAGAGCGTTGCCGAGTCCTTCACTGACACCACTATTTCCATCGCTACCGCCGCCCAGGCTCGTAAGGCCCGTCTTGCTGTTGCCAAGGCTGCCAACCCCGAGTTCGACATGGACTTCTCTGCTACTGAGTTCTCTCTCATCGAGACTGCTTTGTACCTGAGCATCTTCGGCCAGGGCACCGACGGTAACGCTGACACCACCTGGGTCAACACCTTCTTCAAGGAAGAGCGTCTTCCCATTGAGGAGGGTTGGACTCGTTCTTCCTCCGAGGTCACCTCTATCAACGTCCTCCTTGTCGCCGCCAAGGTCGCTCTTAACTCCATCTTCTAAGTTCTCTATTAATCTAGACGCTTTTAAACACCACTGTCTCCTTGGCTTGAGTGCCACTTTTGCTGTTTCCTTCTCTGTCTGATAGATTACGAAGTTCATGTCCTTTGCATAATACCATTTGAGTTTTACTATTGCTACAAATGACTGATTACTAGTAGAATGACTCTCTTTTTGTGGTTACGCAAACATTTATGAACCAAAGGGGTTTAAACCCTACTGGCACGTGATGTAAGACTGGTCACGAGAATTTAATGAGAAAACAGGATTCATTCAGAATTGACTAAATTTGCATGAAGAGAAAAGAAAGAAGGCATGAAGGATGCCGATTGGAATGACCCTGAGATATTTCACGAGTTGCTTCTTTTTGTTTTTGGTGGCACTGGCTGGTCAAAAGTTGAGATATTCCCAACAATGCCTAATCTACCAATCTGTTGAATATTTTGGCATGCAATCTACCTGAGTCTCCGGACTTTTGTCTGACAATATGTAGGTACTGACGACTACATAAGGCTAAACCTGTATGAGCTACGCCTCAATTGATTCATCTTATATGTGTTACCCTCCTGGAAACTTGAGAGGAATGAACTTTCGGCAGAATTGAGGATTGATAACGTGACTATTGTTTCGTTTTTGATCATGCCAATTTTCGAGGTAGTACAGTAGATTGAGGCTATAATATCCTGTATCTGACTGACCCGTTGCAAACTATAGTCATTGTTACTCTGGTGTTAGGAACTCGCTGCTGATCGTATGGAATTATAAAGACAGAGGGCGGTTGATGCGGTGAATGGGTATAAACTCTGATGAGCGTGTTTGAGGAAACACTGGTACTAATCATGAAGTTTGACGTCGCTAGAATAGCCTTCAGTTAACATTGCTTGCCCCTGAAGAATCCCATGCATGATTGTAACAAAGTGATGCACTGACCGACCCATGAGCAGGATTTAGTCTACCGTATGCCCTAAGTAGATACATGCTGCAACTTCCTCCATAAAAGTCGGCAAGGCAGCAGCAGCAATGGATCGATATTACTCAATAAGTTATTTTAAATCCTTTAACCGTCGATCCTTCCCACGATTCATCTCAGGGTAATCATATAAACGCAGCTCGTCCCTTCCACGTTTCAAGTCCATTGAGGCAATATAAAGCTCAGGTTTACTCCTTATTGATTTCTGTGGTTAATGGATAGCAATCTGTATTATTATAAATTTTTCTTTTGTATCTCTTGTCTTTGAGAGGAAGGTGCTGTCATAAAGCGTTGTTTGACCTGAAGACTACGCCACCACCACGAAACCAACGGCGTGGGACTGACTGCCTTGATACCTGACACCAGAAATATTTGTTTTCTATACCTCGGTGTTCTAGAAGTGGCAGCCCTATCTGTCTACCAGTACGTGGAACTCCACATTCACTGGTCTTCTGTCTCGTTTTATTACAGCTGCTAAGCTTTGGGGTTCGCATACTGGTATTGCCTCATCAAAACTCACCGACCATGATACCAACGCCTCGGAACCTCCAGCGACTACTGCTGCCGGTTTGCGTATTTATTCTATTTTGCACTTTCATTAGTCTATTCCGCGATCACCCAATTGTGACAACAGCAACCCAGAAAGCTTCAGAATGGGCGCTCGGTAGCGAGACAGGAACTGCAGTAGACCCAGCTCCGCCGGTTTCCACGCATGTGACAGAGCTGCTCCTAGAGGAAAATGATAATCCGGAGGGGCGCTTGGCGCCGAGTTTGAATGCTTCCGAGCTAATGGAACGGCCTATTGCGACGAGATTAGGTACTATTCCGCGAATTTTCCACCAGAGTTGGATCGACTCCAACTTGCCAGCCAAGTTTCAGGCTTGGAGTGAGGGATGCCGGAAGAAGCATTACGATTATGAACATGTCCTTTGGACCAATGACGACAACTTGAAGCTAGTAAAGAAACACTTTCCTTGGCTTCTTGAAGCATATAATGCGCTACCTGGCGACATTTACAGAGCTGATTTAGCTCGTAATCTCTACATGTACATCTTTGGAGGGTCAGTTATATCCAGTCCAAAGTGGAAACTCAATAAAATTAGCGGCTAACGATTTATATAGAGTTTATGCTGATCTGGACACCGACTGCCTACGCAGCTGTAATGTCATCTTTCGAAACTTATCCGTTCCGCATGTTGCGGCCACTAAGATTTATGACGATGCGGACTCTAGTGTGAACCGCACGGCCTTCTTTGGCCGTATGGGAACTGACCGTAGCTTCGCGCACTCTATTCCCAACGCCTGGATGGCCTCAACACCGGGCCATCCCTTCTTCCTGCTTCCTCTTCTGTCAGTTATAGAGCGTCTAGGGAACGAGAACGAGATGAATCAACTTCCCGAAACTGTCACCGGCCCAGTTGCTCTCCGAAATGCGATTTTGGAATACAGTAGGAAATATGCCTACAGAAATCATCCAGAGGCACTTGACAACCACCTGAAGGAGCGTATTGAGTCTGGACCGTTTGAGCCAATGACGGGGAAGGTCAGCCACACGGTTGTAGTACTTCACCAGGATGTTATCTACCCTTATAGTTGGTATGTGGACGGCCAGCCGTATGCTGAGTGGTGTTGGGTACTTAATGACGGCTATGACGCGGAAAAGTGCAAAGAGGCTGTCAACGTAAAGGGCAAGGGAAGTGTTTCTATCACGTACTGGAGCCACACTCATTCCCCTACTGGTCATAATGACGAAGCTTTTGGACACATCAGTAAGAAAGTCAGGAAGGCGAGGTTCTCTGACTAGAGCATTAGTAGTGAGGAGGAGCAGTCGATATATATAGGCATGACACGTGAATTTCTTATACTATACTCGCCATTTAGAGCATAATTATCATCATTATTAGAGCCAATCATAGATGTTCAGCAGGCCTTGACATTCGCCATGCGTCTCTGGTATTATCAGCATTATCATATCTATAACTTGGTAACCTACCATTGGTGTCTTCTAACTCCTCTTCCACGACCATTGAAGCCTCCTCTCGCACCTTGCATCCCTTGATTGAATCCTTGACCGAAATCATTACCACCCCCTTGGTTTCCGCCAAATTGTTGTCCCCCAAAATTCTCCGGAGTAGAGTTACCCTGACCGCCATCATGGTTACCGGGGCCTATGAACATTGAGGGGTCCATCTGCATGTCCATGCCTGGCATTGGACCACCTCCAGACATACCGCCCCCGGGCATACCGCCGCCTCCTCCCATCATCTGCTGCATCATTTGTTGCATCTCCGGGGGCATCATGTTGCCGTCCATGCCAGGCATACCGGGCATACCACCACCGATGTTGTTCATCATCATTGAATTGAATTCGTCCATCATTTTCTTTTGATTTGCCATGAGAGCGTCCGCGCTAAACTCATTGCGCATGCTTTCTTGCTTTGCCGCATACAACGCCCACGTAAACTCATCAAAACCATAGTTGAAATAATCAGACAGATCTGTTCCAGGCTGTCGCCATGGCTTCTCGTTCTCTGTCAAGTCAGCATCAATGACTACTGACATGATTGGCTTGCCGACAAGCGGGTATACGGGGTTGCCGTTGATATCAAGTTTCGATGTCGAATTGGCTTTGGACTCTTCATCAGCCTTTGGAACTGGCAGAGGCGCAACTGATGATGGTGCGCTTCCAGTGACTGCTGATGCGGCAGCGTTGCCAAGGCCGGGAAGGCGGGAGGGGGGGTTGTGGGTTTGTGGTGTCGATTCGCGGTCGCTAGCTGGAGTCGAAGCTTTTGCGCCAGCAGCGTCGGCAGCCGAACGCTGGGGGATACTGCGAATGTCTGTGTATCGTGATGTTCTAAATGCAACATGATTAGCGGGGATATAGTTTACGATGATGATGCGACTGGTGTTGAGACATGACATACTGTGGAGGCTCCGGCTTGCTACCATCCGGGCGTTCCGTGATAATGTCGATATCCTGCCGACAATGTTAGTGGGGTAAAGGGTTTTAGATGGCGAGTTCTGTTAAACCTACTGAATCCTCTTCCTCCTCTTCCTCCTCTTCCTCCTCTTCCTCCTCCTCTTCTTCCTCCTCCTCACTGTCTACATCACCGTCATCTTGATTGGTGGGCGATTGAGTCTTTGAATCGTAGAAAGGCGATTGGTGCGCGGGAGCTGGCGCAGCAGCAGTTTCTTCAAACTCGTCACCATACAGGTCGTCATCCTCAATGTCCATAGCGGGGGCTGCCATGATGACTTGAGAGTTGGTTGTCGTGAAGAAATTCGTAGATTGGAGAAGAAGAGGATATTTCTTAATCGAGAAAAACAAAATGAGAAATCAGGTACGAAATCAAATGCGATAAAGGAGCCAAATCTTAGCGGCCGGTGACGTTATGATGGGTTCTGCGAATTCTTACCGTCTGCCCGCTCCAGCAGGCCCTTCTTACAGTTTGGCAGCGATGCTTTCCAGTTCTGAAAAGAGCAGATGGGGTCCACAAAATATGCCAAATTGACCAATGAAGACAAGCAATCCAACAGCTTTTGCCACACCGCGCCACATTTATGACGCCACTCTTTCCATAGCAAGACCACCAAGACGCGAATGTAAACGGAAGTGACGACCGGCAAAAAAAGTTCAGTGGGATTTGAGGAAGCTAGGATCGCGAACTTTGAG
Source organism: Bretziella fagacearum (assembly GCA_002018255.1). Taxonomy (NCBI): domain Eukaryota; kingdom Fungi; phylum Ascomycota; class Sordariomycetes; order Microascales; family Ceratocystidaceae; genus Bretziella; species Bretziella fagacearum. Next base: position 21,202 of record MKGJ01000071.1, on the reverse strand, counting down.
CGGGTGTTGACGACTGGAAGACATCATCTGTCGAACATTTCAAACTACAATTGATTTCTTAGTACTTTGCTACGGGATTGAAATATTTCTGTTGCTTATATTTTGATTTGGCTCGTGAACTAGTTTATGTTGATACCCATATTTCGTTGCACATCATTGTCATAATGAGTTTGTTTGGAGGGTAAGTTCTGTATCGATAATCACAAGATGCCATATTCAGCCTTGTCTTGATAAAAAAAAAACTGGTTCAAGTGACATGCCAGAATTTTCAAGTCATTGAGAAATTGGTCCTGTGGAATCCGGCCGATTGCTTGACCCACGTTGTTTACTTTCATGGTTTCTCCCTTCCCGGCAGACGGTACGGTCTGCTGCAGCTAGCCAGTGTAATGATGCGCCTGCTCATCACTCGTCACCATCTCCTCGGTTCTTTTGCTATCAAGATTGCGCGCTTTATCTGGTCGCATCCTGTTTGCTTGCAGTAGCACAAAAAAAATAGCCAATCGCTAACCCTTTTGTTCTCAACTTCAGTGCTACAACCGCGACAACTGGCGGCTTATTCGGTACTCAACCTGGGGCTACAACTACACCTGCTCCCGGAAACCTTTTTGGAAATACTACGACTACAACTCCTGCTACTACCGCTACTACCGCTACTACCGCTATTACTGCTGCTCCCGCGACTGGAGGACTTTTCGGAGGTGCTGCATCGACTGCCACACCAGCTGCTACATCTACCTTGAACCTGTTTGGTCCTGCCTCAACACAACCCAAGCCTAGTTTGTTTGGATCTACTACCACCACTCAACCAGCTACCACTATAACCATGGCCGCTCCAGCTACTGGGCTCTTTGGAGGCGGCGCTCCAGCCGCCGCCCCCGCTGGCTCTACTGGTGGGCTTTTCGGAGGTGCTGCTTCTGCCGCTCAGAATAACGCGTATGTGGGAACCCAACGGGTAAGATCAAGCAAAACACATGTGCTAACATGTCCAGATACGGTGCCCAATCTCAACAACAAACTAGCAACTCCCTTCACTTGAACATGAACGAAGTTCGCGGTACTACCAAGTTCGAAGACTTGTCGAAGGATGCGCAAGATGGAATCATCAAGATCGACAACATAATATCAGTTATAATGGGCTGGAAGGCTGAGATTGAGGGTTTCCTTCCCGGCCACGAGGAACAAATCACTAGCTTGGGCCACGACGTCGCCTATCTTGAACGCAAGTATGCTATGGTCAAGCGTGCTGTTCTCGAGGAAGATGTTGCCAACATCCAGGAGCTCCGCACCATGAGCAATAAGAATATTTCCGATGCCCAGCTCGTCACCAAGGCTGTCGAGAATCTCAAGCTCCCCGCCTCCTACCATGTCCCTGGCCTTTGGACCCAGTCGACTGCTCCCTCAGCGACGCCCGCAGCCGCTGGCGAGCCTGATCTTATCTCTTACTTTAACAACCACATTGAGTCTCTCGGCGAGCGCGAGCGCAAGCTACGCGGATATATTACAGAAATCCAAGGTCACATGCCACGGGTTGAGCACGGTCTATATGAAAAGTTGACGCAGTTGCAGGCGACGCCTGGTATGGGTCACCAGGCAGGTGCGTTGGAGCAAATCAAGGGTGTTCTTTTAGATCTTAGAGGGGCGATTGTAAAGCAGGCGGTGGAGGTGGCAAAGACGAGGGAAGCTTTGATGACTCTGGAGCAGAAGATGTTGGGTCGCGAGCGGTACTAATTAATGACTTGTTTTCTTTCTTTGATCCGAGGAAAATGATGCGAATATTCGTTGAACGGGAAAGAAAGGGTTTTTCAAGTAGGTGGGTTTTCATTGTTTGGTTTTGCGGTTACTGGGAATTTTTTATTATATTTCTGAGAGTTTTGGGGACTTTCTATGCATTTTGATACTGTTTCTTCACATACATACATTCACAACATTGCTGGAGTTTTGTTTGTTGCCTTTACATATGCTTTTTCATTTCTATCAAACCAAAGTGACAAAGTTAAGTCTCTCGAGGAATGCTTTTGACCAGTCAGTGACACTTGAATGACACACTGGTGGGGTATGATATCAGTATACGGCCTCGCCATCATCACCATCGTCCATGTCATCGTCATCTCCATCATCAAAGTATCCTTCTGCATCGTAATCACCCCCATCCTCGTCATCATACGCATAATCCTCTTCTTCATCATCATCCGCCCCGTGGTCTGACTCATCATCACCAGGCTTATGAACACCTTCAATCGCATCCTCATCACCATCTTCTAGATTCGCAGCAAGTGCCCGCACCCGTGCATCTGGATCATCGCCGTGAAGTCGGTGGAGTTCATCAGTCGTGGTAATATTACTGAGTTCGAGACGTTTTTCACGTCGGCGGCGACGCTGGTTGGCGGGGCAATCGTCGCCGTTAATGGTGGCGTGTAATTCGGAGGGGAAGAGATCTTTGCCTGTTGTATATGAGAAGGGTGGTTAGCTTCATGTCTAATGGGATTTTGAGGCGGCGCCGCCTGGCGCTGGGGATGTTGGTGTGCGACGGGAACCGATGTGGGTACTCGTTCGCATTAGGACGTACAAAAGGGTTGTGTAGAAAAATCCGGCAATGTCCGGTCCTCCTCGACAAAACGCTGTGAATATGTTTCGATGGCGGTGAAGGGGTCGACCGTTGCTTTGCTTTTGACGCGGTACTTTTGGTTCACCTGTTCTTGGCCGTAGATGCGCCGAGCCTTCAACACATCGTTGGCGGCAGTACGCTTTCGTGTATATAGGGAACTACTGTGTACTTGTCGTCTAAATAAAAGGAAATGGTTGATTCGTCGTTCTTCAACCTTGGAGAGAGATTTACTTTGGGGGACGTCGTATTTCTAGTGATGGATGGCAAGGTTAGTTTATCGATGTTATGCGGGAAGGGGTAGAGTCGTAATGTCGTCTTACGGGGAAAAGATCGCTAGGGCGGCCATCAATTTCATCGCCCATGTCCCAAGAAGGACCGCCAGGCATGCGACGTCCACCGGCACCACCCCCGCGACCACCGCCTCTACCACCTCGGGACATGATCCAAGTGAAAGAAAATTAAGAAATGTCGAAGATGAAAAGAGGTCAAAATAAGGACGGCGACAGTCAAATAAATACAACGGTATATTGAGTGGTAATGAAGCTGATTCTGGTGAGAGTCAGTAGTAAGGTCCTTGGGATCTTCATCTGATTCCTCATCTAACAAACGCTCGTCGCAAGGCTGAACAAAACTCAAGATGTTTGGAAGGCGGAGAGAAAAGAAAATAAGAATTCTGCCGGCTCAAAGAAGTTCACCGCTTTTGTCTATCGACAAGTAGAGACAAGGCACAATGCTTGCCGCTTCCTACCAGACCCTGGCAGAGATCCGGCCGATAGCTTTAACTCCATGGACCAATCACAGCGAGTTTTTGGTAATTAGGCGGCAAGGATTAAAAGTATTGCTTGTGAAAGATGGGAAGCACAGATTGATTAGTTGAACAAAGATTATACAGTGTGTGTTGGCCTGACATCTTGACGGCTAAATGTACTGTAAGTACATGTAAGTAAGTATCGAGTTATCTATAAAATCATACATTAAGAAAGTTTTGCCGATCTATATACATTGACATAGGCCCTTTTTCTTTCTGGTACAATTTGATCTGCGGAATCGCCTTGGATGACTGGTTCTCAGAGTTGCATAATGATGGTTGCCCAAGTGATCGCCCAAGTGGTTGATGAGAAGAGTATGATATTTGCTACTTCCGGGCACAAAGTTGCTTACTGTCAGATGGAATCTTGCAGTACTTGTAACTTTCTTAATTTTTTTTTTCCTATATAAGCACGGTGTTCGCGGGATAGACGACGACGACTATGGATAAACTCGTGATCATCACGATGTTTCTATGCCGTCTTACTGTGTCCGTTAACTCTGGTGAAAGCCATTGACCTAGGAGAGCAGAAGATCTCTCTAATAGAGAAGTCAGAAAAAAGACTCACTAGGAACGAGCTACTGCAAGCCTAAACTACTAGAACAGTGCAGAGCCTTTGCAACGAAAACATGGAGCTTCTCATTCATTGAACCACGACACACATGCTGCTATCCCTTGCAGCACATCTGCAGGTATCAACTTCCAGGGGCCCAGCTCTCAAGCTCCAGTATGCATTGATACCTGCATATAAGGAATTACACAAGCACATTGTAAGGAGATTACTGCATCATGGGGTTCGAGCCAGTCTCCACCATACATATGCAGGAAGATGTGATTTTGGGAATCACCGGCCGGCGGAACTGCTGCTTACCAACAAAACGGTCGTGATTTTGTCGGCTGGCAGGAAAATGTGGATCCGGCCCTTGACTTGTTGAAATGTTTCGTTTTTCTTTTTTGTGTCTCTGTTTAACTAGGGCCACAAGAACTGAAGAGCCGTGGTATCGTTGTGCGGTATGGCGAACTTGGGTCCAGGGTTTCCACCCACAGATACACACACACATAGAACGGAGCCCTAGTCGGATATGCCGTTTTAGGTATTTATGGCCATAGAAAGGAGCAGAAGAAGAAGAAGAAGAAGAAGAAGAAGAAGAAGAAGAATGCAGAGACAGTGTTCGGTTTGGTAGGAATGAAGCTTCGTATACTTACATAAGTACACAGACACAGTGTGTCGCACCATTTTGTGTGTCGGGCGCTGTTTGTACTTGTCTGTATAGTTATTCGGACTTGCATCATCTTGTTTCGGGGCTTCACTACGACCCTCCTATACGCAATGATGTGGAGGTGGACGCAAAACATACACACGGTCATCCTATGTGGAGACATCGGCCCATCAGGGTGTCGTGATCCAGATTGCTGCCGCATACTCACTGGGCAAATCAGGCATATCTAGATATCAACTATCATGGTGTACATATAAAACATATGTTGTAGCTATGTATAAAGGTATATGCAAATATACACTATATGCACTTGTCCTTTTATGTAGATACATTCCTATGTTGATATGTAAGTAAGTACTTGCTTGGCTTGATCTGACCCAGCATGTGTGAATTTGTGCTTGCTTCAAGGGTGGTGAGTTGGTCCATGGCCTGGCCTGGTCCAGGCTGTTCCATACAGTATGTTGTCTAACCATCTCCAAAAAGCAACATTGTAACAACATGGATCCTTCTACCTACATGCTTGACTTGATCCCTTGGGCTTAGCTGCCATAGCTGTCTGACTGCACGTCTTGTTGGATTTCCTTTTCTAGAGGAGTTCCTCCTGCCCCCCCCCCCCTCATGTTCATCGAGCTCTTTCCAAGCGAAGCTGTGCTTTCTCTTGTAAGAGATCATTGCACAAATGCAATCTCCCTTGTATAAGAAACATAGAAACAGTGCGTATACTGTTTTGTATTCCCGTCAAGCGATGCCTCTAAAAACCTTTCACATCCGGCTTCCGCACCTACAATCCCGGTACACTCTTGTTTATCACCTGTGATTCTTCAAATATTTACTGACCAGTATACTTCTCTCGATGCATCCACAAGGCAATTATTCCTCTTTGGCTGGGCTCCTTCTAGAAACATCACGTTTTATTTATGTTATAATAATTCTGTATATAAGCAATATACCTACTTGCGTATCTCGCTCTATACCCACATCCCGCAAGGTATAGGTTCCTTGTCTAGCCCGGCTCTAGCCCTGAACCCGTTTGCATCCCTTTGACGAGGTCGTTACGCTGCACCCAAACAGGGCTGGCTATCTTTGGAATTTACTTTTATCTTGGGGCTTTTTAGGGCCCGAAACTCATCACCTGTTGTCTCCCCTCCTCCCCCCGCCTAGATTTACCAAGTCGGAATCCAATATCCGAGCCCGTGGGAAACTCTGCCTACCAAAGAACCGTCTGTGCTCCCAGACTCAAATTCTATTACATCTATATAGTTTTCTCCCTAGCACTTTTGTATTCTTTCTTTTCTTGTATCGTCTAATTCCTTGTCTAGTGCCATCCATCAATCCTTCCTAGGTAGCCGAATCCCATATTCTCCGGGGGCCACGCTTCGTGCCCCCTCCACCGGGTCACTCCCTCGCAACTATTCCCCAATTCCTGCCACCACCCTACTTGCTCCGGGGCCCCGCTCCCTACCCATTTATCCCCATCAGCCCGGCAAAGTCCCCCCAGTGAGCCCGTCCCGTCGCCAGCCATGAAGAACGCCTTCTTCCAGTCCGAGTACCGGGCTCAGATGAGCAACCGCTCACAAACGCTCAGTCCCATCTTCCGCGCTACCATTGAAGCAATCGAACAACATATTCATGAGGCCATTGTTTCCGAAACATACCTCGACCCTCGTGAAATAGACGTCAACACTCGACTGCTTAGCAAGCCGCTGGTCTCTTACTTTGTCACCAACTATCTCGCTGGTATAGTCCGTTTGTCTGTCGCTGCCCTCATGGTTGTGCCCGACGTCGAGACTCTCTGCCGCTATGTCATCGCGCCTGTCGTCGACTTGATGCCTTTCTCGGACCTCTCACCATTGCTTTCCGTCGAACATGTCCGTGTCATCTTCCGACGGACGCAATATTCGAGCGCCACCATGTTAATTCTCGACACCATCACCCGTGCAGTCCGCAAGAATACCGTCGAAATGGATGTCGCTTGGTCTAATTATATGAGCCGCTATCGTCTAGACATTGTCGATCTATGGCTTAACCACCCAAATCTGCGCGTAGCGGAATCAGCTACGGAGTTACTTGCGACCTTTGTTGCTAAAGGTCTTCAACGGAATACCTCCGAATTCCAGGAACTATTTTCTCAACTACTATGGAATAGACCTTCTCGCGGAACCGCAAACAGTCTCTTTCAATTCATTCTTGATGAGACAAACCCACAACCCACCGCCCTCAGAACAGCACCAGAACCGCCACTAATGAACACTAAACAACCCGGCCAAGCTCTGATCCCCGGCTGTGTCTACCAATCAACATATGGCCCTCACTGGTACCCCACTGTCTACTATACCCTCCGTATGGAAACTACCCCCCGCCGAGACCCCCTCACCGCTCTCGGCCGCCTCCCCCTCCTCCTTGAAAAGCTCCTCCCCGTCAACCCTGTCTGCGTTATCACCTCAGACCTCCTCCGCATCACCCTGACTGCCAGTCATCCCACCCGCTCATTCTTCAACTTCCGCGCCAAGGTCCTCGCTCGTCTCCTCTACCAGGTTTTCTTGCTGCCCAACCGAACACCCTCGGTAACCGCCCTTCTCTCCATCATTGACCACACAGTTGCTGATGGACTCATTGGAGGTCGAACAGCTGTCCAAAAGGGCATTGGGCTCTTTCTGCTGGACCAACGGGATGATCGGGTCGCTAATGCAGTGGAGTTCGAGGTGTGGGCTGATGGAGTGCTCTATGCGGAGACTTCTTAACCTGCGACCCTCCCCCCTCCCCCCAGTGGGGCCAACCTAACCTCATGGTACACATAACACAGTTTGCTGATCTGACAGCACATCTGGGCATCAAGTTCCCGGTACCCAGAGCTTGCCTTTTGGTTCCGTTTATCTCCGTGCTTATGCATTTTGCCCTGGTCTCACCCGGTCCGGTGTACACACTACCAGGGGGAATATGTATGTACGATTTCCTTGTTTTTATTACCTCTTTATATTCATCTACTCCTCGACCAGTGAACGCTCTCTGTTGTCGAGTCCATTGCAGTTATTCCTTTGTTGCCCTGTTTTCACAGGTGCATGGTGTGTGGTGCTTTGCATCTAGGTAAGCATGTACCTACTCTTAGCAACCTGGAATCTTTTTTCAAGTTGGCTTTAGGCTCGCGTTATCCTACCTTTTCATGTTATTGTTATTGCTGTTGTTGTTATCTCATCTGTGGCGGTTCTCCAATTATTTTTCTTCTTCCAATTTGCCGCTGTCCAATCTTGTCAGTGCGCCAGGTCTTGTTCCGTTATGGTTTTCTCGGTCTCTTTGCTTCCGTTTCCCTTACTTTTCTTTGTTTCTTGGTCTGGGTTTATATCACATGTTTTGGTGTTTTGTTATTAGTCTGTACGGGACTATATGTCATTATCTCTTCACTATTAGAATCTACAAATAAAATAAAGTACTCAAGTTCAATAAATACAAGTTGGAATCTCTATATAAAAACAAACATAGTAACCCTGGATAAACAAACCCTAGCAAGATTATGCAAACTCCAAACCTATAGAATCTTTACATGTCCTCAGGATGCAAACTATCCGTAGCATCCTCTTGATTTTCCATCGAATTTTGATTAACATCATGACTCTCATGATCGATGTCAGTTCTAACGGTTAATAGACTGACTCTGCGATCAACCAGCGGCTTGCCCAACTCCGGAATTCCAAGCCCAACATCACCAACACGTCTCAGCACATGGACTAGCGCAATGCGAAGGTCCGAACTGTTCTTCTTGCAGAGAAGGTCAAGTGCAAGCGGGTAGAACTCCTTGATGAAATTACCAAAAGGCTTGGCAGGGAACATAGCATATCCCTCAAGTACATCAACAACGACAGGCCTCCACGCTTCGATATTCCGGTGCTGGCTCTCCTCTTCCAGATGGATGTAACCCTTGATTATGTCCTTGCATAGCGGCATGAGAGCAGACTCAATATCCTTGCGGTTCTTGGCACGTTCCGGGGAGTTATCAGCGTACATGCGGAATAGGATCGAAATGTAGGTCGCCGCAGATCCGGACTCTTGCTTTAAAAGGTTGGGCGGTTGTCTCATAAAACCCTCACGCCATAATCGCATGCGAAGATCGCGGTCGTTGTTAAACTTACGCGCGAAGAGGAAGGATGCCTTGAGTAGACCCATGAGTCTCAGGAGCTCAATAGACGGGATTTGTGCGTACACGGCGTCGTTGCTGAAAAGCTCATTGACAGTTTCAATCATCAAAAGCTGCACCACACAACGTGAGATGATACGATTGAAGAAGCGGCGTCTGGCGGCGGTAACAACAGGCTGGGGCTGCTGAAGGTTGGGTGAAGGTTTATAATCTTCGAGCTGTTGATGCGCGGCGTTGGTTTCACTAATGGTCTCGGCTCGCTGCTCCTGCTCATTTACGCCGTTCTCTGGCTTTGCACCTCCACCACCACCACCACCACCACCACCATTGATCTTGAGCGACTTCTCATTGACAGTAGAGTAACCAGGAGGCGAAAGTGGACCGGCAAGGTCGAAGCCATTAGCTAGAGGGGTCAATGTAGTGGTAGAGTTAAGAGTGTTAGTCGAGAATAGTTCCCGGGCTGTAGTCCTCTCGAAAAGTTCACAAAAGGCTGAAACAATCAAGGTCCAGTGTTTGGGAGTAAATTTGTTGACATTCTTGAGAATCAGTTGCTGAAGACAGTTACCGCCAATGCGTGAAATGGTATCGTGTTCTTGGCAGATACACAGCGCAAGAAGCTTTAAGAATCGATCAAGCATATACTCTAGAGAATCGAAGAAATGCGTAAAGAGGGCAATCAAGTTGCGCAGAGCCTGAATCATAGTCGTCGAGAGCCAGACAGACATCTCTTCATGGTTGAGAGCGTTTGTCATCTCAGGACCCGACCTAAGAACCATAAAAATGGGTTCCAGCTGCTGTCGCCACAAAATATCCCAAAACTCAGGCTGGAAATTGTGTCCGTATTTGGAGAGACTTTCAAAAAAGTATTCAAGGGCGTTGGAACGCACCTCTAGGTCCTCACCTGTCATGAGCACGTCGTGAAATGCAAACAAGATAGGGAACCAAAAGCCCTCCTCGACAGAAGTACCAGGGCTAGAATTCGCACCTGCAGTCCCATCTCTGTGGGTCCGCGAGAGCGGGCACTCTGGAGTCTTGAGCATTCGAGGGATGATAGACTTAAGGGCCTCAAGAGCCTGAAGGCTGCGCTTCTGGAACTTCATGTTTTTAGAAAACTCAGTCAAACAGACTACCAAGTCAGTAAAGGCGCCTTGAGCAATGACAACACCAAACTTGGTCTTGTACACTAATGTTACGTTCTCAAAAGCTAGGCTGACAATCGACTCGTGTGGCTCACGCGCAGCAACAGTGAAGACACAAAACATAGTTCTCCACCCAGATTTGATGTTATCACCACGAGCTTGAATCATCTGAATTAAACATCTCAGTACCAGCTCTTTGACGGTGACATGATTGGTATTCGACAAGACATGCTCAAAAGGCTTCAAAAAGTCCTTTTGGAACTTGAAACCAGCCAGTTCCTCAATTTCCATAAAGCGCATTGATAGTTGACGTAGTGAATCAAGAGCAGAGAACACGATAGCAGTATTCTCGTGGCAACCAACCATGTTGAAGTGCTCACCCAAGACATCCCAGATGTGTGTCCATTCGATACGCACACGCGTCATGTTGTAATAACTGATTTCGACAATCTTTTGCAAGCTGTATGTGCGTGGGAACTCGTTGGACCCTGATACTTTGATCTCATCCCAACTGACTTCCGTCAACGCCCGGGCAAAGTGAACAATGGCATCTCCAGACAGTTTCGCCGTGTTGGTGAATATTCTATCAACACCCTTGACCACCTCATCTGAGCGACTCTCCGCAGCAATCTCACTAGAAATACCCTGGTTAACGGTGCCGGAACGAGTACGGACTGATGGTCGTCTGGTCGAGGAGATGGAGGCACGAGGATCTCCGTCTCTGGAGGCAGGTAAAAACCGTGCTTTGGAAACATCGGGAACAGCATTTTCGTCAACACCCTCAGTAATGAGCTGCAGTCTGTCGAGCTGGCTGATACACATCAAGATATCTTTCCAGGAGCCCTTTAGGAAATGGCCCTCGGTCTGACCTAGTTCCAGGATCACTTTGAGGGCCTCAACGTTCTTGGCCATGATCTCGTGGGGATTGTTGAGATTGGTAGTATTCTTAATGGCGGAGATAAAGGCTTCTCTTGGAGTTGACAGGTCAAACAGACAAGCAATTTTGGTCGCCATCTTCATACCCTCCAAACAAAGCTTGTTGACTTCAATATTGTGAGTTTTTTGCATTTGACTAGAGAAGGCAGAAAATAGAGACATCCAAGTAACCTCAAACATAGGACCGACATGCTTGGATGAGATGGCAGGGATGAATTTTCCATTGGCCTTGTTATTCCGGCGTTGGCTCTTGTACAGGTTACGGAAAAGCTGTTCGGATCTGTGCGAGATCTCCTCTGACTGTTGAAGATGGGCTTCACGCTGAAGATCACGGCCTACATTTGACAACCCTTGAACGATACCAGCGGCAATACCTCCACTAGGTTGAGTAGGTAGAGAACCTGAAGCAGCAGCAGCTTGCCGTTCACTATTAAGAACAATCTCGTTTCTAGCAATCTCCTCAAAGATGGCAATGAGATACTCGTCCGGCAAATCAGCGTTATCGTTGATACCTCGGTTGTTCCGGATGAATTCCTCCTTACTCATACGCTTGGCAATCTTGCTGCTGTGCTGATCGGTGTTGAGCATGATTACAGAATATGCAAGAACATAAGCAGTGTCGGCGTTGGCAAAGGCGTTGGGGTTGCCATTGACATAACGCTCAGCAAACTTGAGCATAAAACGATCAATCTTCTGAGCTTCACCAGGTAGACGGAAGGACTGGAGGAAAAGACGCAGAGCATCAACAAAACGCTTCTTGGTGAACTCCATGCTGTCAACGAAAGCGTGCATGATATCGATATTGTACTGCTCACCCTCACCCAAGTACTCACCAATCATTTCCTTGTCAAGACGCTCATCAGAGAGTAAAAACTTGGCAATGTCGGTAGGCGTATCGGCAGTGATGAATCCCTCGGCTAGCAGAGCTTTGATTCCCTTCTTGGGCTTGAAGTTGAACAGCTTGATAGCATTAGTCATGGCAGTTTTCCGGGCCTTTTCCTTTTCGAGTTGATCTGGATCATCATCAAGCACAGGCGTAGTGGGCGCAACCGGGGTATCAAGTCTAGATGTGCGCTCACTGATACTAGGGTCGATCGAAGCCCTCAGATCAACATCCACAGATGTCCGGGTGTCGGCACCATCTTGCGCCGGTTCCAAATCCTGTCGTAAAGGGGCCGACCAATTTACTAAAGATCTCAGGGACTCAACCAACGCCTCTAATGAGATGCGCTTGATAGCGTACTCTTTGGGGATATCAGTCTCTGTTTCTTCCTTTGGCATGATGTGTGCCACAGAAAGTTGCGGTGGCAGGACTGGTCGTAACTGCCATTCCCCAGGCGATGTGATTTTACCATTTTTCTCCTCGTAAAATTGTTCTTGGGCTGGAGTGATAACAACCTGACTAATGGCAAATCGGGAAAGGTCCTCGATGATGCTCTGGAAGAAATTTTCTACATCACGGCCGCAGTCATAGTTGAGGTAGAATTCCACTAGGGCTCTCGGGTCCGCGCAGAGCCGACAGAGGATGTTAACCACGGTAAGTTTCTGCGCAGCAGGGGCGGTTCGATGAGACAGTACGGCGAGGTAGATTTCGTGTAAAAAGACTTCTATTTCTTTCTGTGCAAAGCAAATAGTGTTAGTCCGTATTTTCTAGGGTGTAGAGATAATTCAGGGAGTTTACCTTGAAAGGCTCGCGCATGAACTTGATCATGAGCCAAAATATCTCGGCGCAAACATCAAATACTCTGTCCACCGAGTAAGCACCATTGCGAGTGATGCTCAAACACAGGTAGTACTTTATGGCTTGCAAAAAGGATGTTGACTCTGTGCCAACTGAATTCTTGATGGTACACAACGGTGATGTGAACACAGTGATGTTGTTGTTGAGGAGTGTGTGGACTAGATGCAATGAGACCAATTTTGAGCGCATCATCTGACCTCTGGTATCAAGTAATTGATCGTGCGACAGCTGCTTGGTCGACAGTTTGCAGAATGATCTGAAAACAAGATAGGCATCTCTGATGTAGACCTCGTCTTCGGCGTCCAGGTCATCTTGTTCTTCGGCGTACTCACTTGGCGCAGCATCTGATACGGAACGGTCTCTCCGAGGGTCCGGTTTGAGGCGCGACACCACTGTCCTACCGTCACCCACATGCGAATCATCGAAGCTTTTGCGGTTCTCAAGATCCTCCAAGGTCAACTTGGGGCCTTTGTTATCCTCCTCCTCCTCCTCGCCAGTCTGGGCTAAATTACCGTTAACAGCCTCATTTGAATCACCAAAGGTTGCATGGCTAGCACCGTGCTTAAGGCTACTCAGGCTCAAACGAGCTTCCTTCATAGTTAGTCTCGTCTTGACTCTCTCGAAGACGGTACCAACCATTTGTGTCAATGTGCCCTGGGCAACCTGTTGGTTGGCGGTGTTACGAGACAGCAGGAATACGTTGTACACCTGGCGAACTGCCTTGAGCAGGCCGGCGCCATGGACCACAATCTTGTCATTCAGCACGGCAGCCAGCAAGCTCTTGACAATTTGCAGCTGGATCTCAGTAGGTGTTTGATCGCCTTGGAAGCAATCGCAAATAGTATCAATTGCACGCTCAATCAAAGGGGTGGAACTTTGTGTGGGCGCAACAGTGTCTTTTGGCATCGGCTGACTAGCATCAGCCCCCGGGGCTGTAGCCGGAGCTTCGGGATCGGCATCTTCGGTGACGGTGGAATCGGGGTCGGCGACGGACGCAGGAGTCGAGGTATTTTTTGTAGACGGGACAGCAAGGAAGGAATATGAGATTAGCTTGCCAATGCAGTCGAGTGCAGTGGTGGTGACCTGGATATTTGGAGACTTGGAAGCAAGCTGAAGCGGCGCGAAGATCAACTCGGGGTCGGGGAACTGCGGGTCACTGGCCTTGATAGTTTCAAGGGCAATCTTGACGGATTCGGCTAGCTGTTTGTTGCGCTGGGCCTCTTTTGAGGCTGCGATGGCGTCTAGTGATGACACCACAAACTTAAGAGAGCTCATCTCATGGAACGGGGGGGGGAGGGTTCGACAGTCGAGGGCGGATGGTGGATGGTGGTGCGGGGTCTCTAGCAGTCTAGGCAAAACGACTGTCGGGTGGTCGAGAAGCGATTTGTATATGTTAGAAGAAAGAGTTCGGTGGCGTGTTACTCTCAATTGGGAATTCTTGATGTCGTGTATTCAATGGCAGTCTAGGATGGGGTTGCGTCAAGCTAGGCTGGAGTCGTTGATGTGGTTGTACTTGTCCACAAAACTGAATGGGAGATTTCGTAGGGAGAGTCGGAGGGCCAAATAAGCTCACAAATGACAGCACTATGCAATTTCGCGCAAATAAAGAAAGGGCAATCTCGTGCTGCAACAATGAACGAAATCAAGTGCAAGGAAAAAAGACGAAAAAAATGTACAGACTCACTGGCGATAGACTGAGTTTGCCAAAGAAGAAATTGTGTCCATTGACAATGATCGTGGGGAAATCAATGAAATGTGGCGGTAGTTACTTTTTTTGCTCCTGATCTCAAGCTTCCGGGCTACAAACAAGCGAGGGCCAGCTAGTCGCGGCACCTACTCTACTTATGTAAGTAATGCTGAATTTGGACCCATTTTTGTAGGAACTTGCGCAAGCCCGACGACCCCTGCTCCTGCTGGTCAGGTCCGCAGAATGACGACGGTCGGCAGGTACGAACCGCCGTTGATGAGTAAAAATTCAGGACATATAGCGTACCTACCTAGTTTTTCATCATGCTACGTTTTTGGAAAGGACCCTTAAGAAAACATTAGCAGGCGAAGCTCTGCGCCACTAGCCGTATCATGAATATTCAACCTCGACGAGGCCATATAATTGATGACCGGTACTCAAGAACCAATTTTTTTTCACTTGTAAGAAATCAAGATATCCGGGGGTTTGCTATCCGGAAGATTCGGCTTCGTTGGATTCCCTGGAAGGCGCATTTTTTTTTAGTTGAGGTATCGTTACAAATAGAGTAGCTCCAAACAGCAATTATTAACCCTAATCCTTGTATTCTTGATTTACGCCACAATTCAAATAGAAGTTAATTTCGCATGTCGTCTCAAATTTGCTTCAAAGCCATGATTTCTGGGGGCAGTGAAGTTCAAGCTCAAGGGAAGTCATTTTTTAGGTGCATGTATATATTGATCAAGAATCTCTAGTAAAATGAGGCTTGCTAAGAATAAAAACATAGCAAGCAAAAAGAAAAATAATGCGTAAAAATGGTAATAACCATAAGAAGCATCGCAGAAAACAAACTAACCCTAAAAGAAAAATCAAACTCATGGTGATTAAAAAAAAAGGTATAAAGAAACAAAATATCAAAACGAACTCCAAGCGTAGTGCTATATCATGTAGCAAATAAATGGTCATGCCAGTCGTGTTATCAATCGTATATCAAGAAGAGAAAGTCGGTGGTGATGAGGAGTTCGTAGTGGGCGACAAGACGAAAGAGGAGAGTGATGGGGCTTTTAGGGGGATCAAGACAAAAGAAAAGAAAAAAAAAAAGAAAGGGCCTTCTAGCTTCATGTGCGAAGCATCTCAGTATTGATGGGAGAGTCATGTGGGTGAACTTTGGCTGACTACTCTACTCCGTGTGTGTCATAGAGCGGGTCAGACGGCCCAGTGGACGACTTTGACGGGGCGGCTGTGAGTCGACGTGGTCGTGCGTCGGAGTGCCGATACCAGAATCGTTGGCGGTGCTCTGAAAACTAGTGCGACTGCCTTTCCTGCCAAGGCGAGTCGTCAGCTTCTTCATGACTGTTAAATGAGGCGTGAGTGGTCAGCTGGATTGTTCCGTTGCAAGAGGTTCAATGATCTCCTTGTTGTCTTTTTCTTTGCCCAAAGTTTAATATCTCCCAAAAGAATTGCTGGACTGGAGACTAAACTTGGACTATTGATTTATTGCATATTTGGATACGATGTTGGTGGTATCGGGAACTCGTGGGAATACACGGAGGATACCGGCGATCCATTCACAGTGAAATCCCCGTCATCACTTGTAAAAGACGGGACTGAGCAAAACATTGATTTGCGCTGGATCAACACCGAGTCTCTGCGCCGCAGCTTGCTAGGCGCACGGTGCAGACGCTCAGCAAACGAGTTGTCATGATTCGGCAACGGCGCCGACTGCGGGCCGGTCGGCAATTCTCGAACTATCACGGGTAGTGTGAAGGGCGGTTTCTGCTGCTGATGGGAAGAAGTGTAGGCGGGCGTGAGGCCCGGGTTTGCCGAGGCGAACCCCGAGTCGGGGAAGAGTGGAGAGTTGGCAGGCGAAAACGTACAGTCTTGAGCGATGCGGTTGGAGCTTTGGCGTGACGACGAGCGCGCGGGCCGCACGCCCGTCATGGAAGTCGCTGAGGAGCTGCCACGCTCCATGGGCATTGATGTGTTCGGAGTCTGCATAGGCATGGAGCCACCCATAAGGTTGTTGGGTAGAGGCGAAAAAGGAATGGTGGCAGGAGTAGGGCCACTGTAGCTAGTGCCAGGAGGCATAGGCATGGGGCCGTCACTAGTACGGCGACGGGCAGTGTTTACTGGCATAGGGGCTGAATTGCGCTCAGCGTAGCCAGCGATTACACTAGGTTGCGACGCGAAGAGGGCGTGGCCGCTGAAGCACAACTCGAGGCCAAAATAAATCTGGGGGAACAGAATGGCAATTGGCTGGTTGTACTCGGGACTAGCAAAGTTCAGGGCCGCGTTTTGTTGCCTTTGACCGTTATCGTCCAGAGACACCTCGTTGTACTGCTCACGGCCATCATCGGTCGCAATCCACTGGTGCTCAGAGGAGTCCATCAGGGCACGAGCGAGCGAAGAGCCACGCTGCATCTGCTGCCAAATAGCCATGGCACGCTGCATGAGATTCGTCAGGCCATCCTGGAAGTTCTTGCGGGCGTCGGGCAGATCTAACCACGGCTGCAGGATATCAGTCACAACAGCAGCAGTAGCCATGGGAATGGCAGCGAGCTCGGGGAAACGCTCAGTAACCATGGCGATTTGGCAACGGATAACCTGAGCCTGATCGGCGTGGTCGTGGTCCATCCAGTTCAGAATCTTGACAAGCTCATCCATGTCAACATTGGCCGAGTGGGGTAGGTAAAATTGCTGAAAGATGCGAGCAGTCAATTGGTGCGAAATCAGAGCCTCAGCCAGGGCAGAGCGAAGGCACTGGGCAGCCTTGCTGTTAGAAGGCACGGTAGGAAAGTTCCAGAGGTTTCCGGGAAGAGATGAGAGTTTGACCTGTCGTTGAAAGTGGGGTTAGCTAGTGTTCCGGAGGAAGGTGTCGCACCTTCTTAAATGAGTAATCCTTACGTTGGGGTCCGGAAGCTCACGTCCGAAGAAGTTCCAAGCAAGATCGTGAACACTGTTGTCCAGGTCACGGAATTTGGCACCACTAAGAGAGAGATGATGGTTAGTATGGCGGACAATTTCAAAAAAAAAAAAATGAAAAAAAAAAATGAAGAAAATCAGAAAACCAGATCTGGAGTACTCACATGTCCTTGGTATCAAGTGTCAGCATGCCGAGACGGCCTTGGCTTTTCTCATAGCGCTTCTTGTACTCAGTAGCCTGCTTCCTCTGCTCGTTGGCCTCCTTGGTTTTGAACTTGCTCTTGACCATGAGAGCAGCAACCTCGGCAGTCAGGCCCTTAGTGTTGTTGACAAAGTCCCGATCCTTGATGGCACATTGCTCATGGACACATCGCAACTCGGCCAAAGACGCCGTCAGTGCCGAAATCTTTTCGGTAGCAGTTTCCAGCTCAGCCTGCAGTGAAACGATACGCGCCTCGGCCTGCGAGCTCTTACGGGTCTCTGTGTCCCATTCGGCGTAGCGTGCTTCAAAAGCAGCCATGAGCGACTCCTTGGTGAAAACCGCAGTATCACGTTCAGTGCGAAGCCTGGCCAGTTCATCTTCGGTCTGTCGGCGGATCTCATCAATCTCGTCACGAGTAGAAGCCACGGCGTCTTCGATAGCTTGGGCGCGGGTGGCCTGTAGGTCTTCGAGTTCTCGCAAAGTCTCGGCTTTGAACTCTTCCATATCACGGGCTTTGGTGGCCTTGATTTCCTCCAGTTCCTTGTTGCGGGCGCTCTTGTAGATATCAAGTTCTTGTTCCTTTGCAGACTTGAATCCCTTGACTTCTATGTCCTTTTTTCCCTTGTACTCTTCAATTTCACGAGTTTTGTTGGTCTTGAACTCTTGCAGCTCCTTCTCTTTTGAGGACTTGAAGGCGCGCAACTCAGTCTCCTTCTTTTGCTTATAGCTGGCCATCTCGTAGTTCATGTGCTCACGGTAGGCTCTGAACTCGGCATCGGCAGCCTCAAGCTGACCGCGCAACTCGGAGATTTCAAGAAGCATATCGTCTGAATTGTCAAGGGCTTCTTGGTGCATTTTAGCCTCTTCAACAGAGTCAATAATAGCCTGTAACACCGACTTGAGCGTCTTTGGCTGGCTGTTTTGAGCCTCGGCAAGGCGTTGGGCAGCAGCATGAGTTCCCTTTAGTTGGGCGACTTCGGCCATGGAGCTGACAGGAGGAGTTATAGTGCGCACCATACCCACAGGGCCCGGATTACCAGCATTAGCAGCTGCTGAAATGTTGGCAATGGAGATAGTCGGGGTGACTGTGGAGAAAGGACGGTGCGATCTAGGGGAGTCTCCAGACGAGTTGTGTGAAAGAGTGACGGCAGAAGTTGGCGTTGTAGGGGTAGTGACAGTAGTAGTAGCAATAGTGGTGAACCCGGGTGTCGGGGGCGGGCCCATGGGCATTGAAGCGTACTGCTTGCCAGGGGTAATTCCGAGGGTAGTGTTTGCGCGCGACAACGGACGGACCGAAAGCGGGGCGCTACTAGTGGTGGCTGCAGAAAAAGAAGCAGCAGAGGTGGAAGAAGAAGAAGCCGGCCGGCTTGCATTTGTGGAAGACATGTTTGATAACCGGCGCGCTAGCGAGACTGACTTGGTTGGCGAGCTTGGTGTCGAGGGCACTTTTTCGATGCCCGACATGTTTGCGTCGCACACAAACAGTCGCAGGAAGGGAAGAAGAGGAGGGTGTGGGTGTAGGTAAAATAAATAAATATTAAAAAAATAAAAGACAGCTCGATATGGATAGAGAGCAGGAAAAATACGATCCGTAGGAAGAAGAAAGAGGGGGAAAGACCCGGGAAATGCAAATCACAGATCGGAGGTGGGATGTCAGTGTTTGTTTTATGGACGACTCAAGTATGAAGCCGAAGTGACACACGGGCGTACAGAAGCGGTGTAGAAACAGATATAGAAGGATAAATATAAAAGTGGATAATATAAAAGTAACGAGTAGACGACGACAAATAGAGGAGAGGCGTCAAATCTTTGTTAGTGTACTTGGTAGACGACGTGAATTGTAAAAGGACAGTCTAGACGGAACGTGATACAGAACAATATAAAGAACAAATGATCAAAGAAACAGGAATCAGAGATGCTGGAAAGAATAGCAGAGGTCTGTCTGGCTTTAAGTAGAGTTTATAGTGAGATTTCGAGCTTTCTCGACGGGAGAACGAAAGCGGAGTTACTCTTAGGAGTTGCGTGGATTGATATATATATAGGAATAGATAGTGTAAGCTAGATATGAACAAATGAGCAGAACTAATATATTTGATAAAGAAAGAAATGATGAATAAACATTCACCAAAGTAGAATATAGGAGACCAGAAATATGCTACAAGTCAAGACACCCATATGTGGGAAGAACTATCCGTTCTTTATATATCAAGATCTAAGGAGAGAGGCCACTTGAAGAGATACCAAAAGCAAAGACCATATTCCCCCAGTTACCTGTCTAGCCACCAGCCCTCACCCCCCTCCCTTCACCTTCCCTTTCCCCAGTTCCATTGTCATGCCCCCCCAATGAAGAAAAAGAATTCAGGATGGTATTATATGGCCGGGTCTGGGTAGCGTAGGGAAGGGGACGGGGGCCATTGAGCCCAGCCTGCCTAAAAAGACCAAACCATATGGCTGGCACTCACTATAAGAAAGAAAGAAATCAAAGAGTAAATCTAGACAGACAATAGAACCCTTGAATTGTTAATGACTGCCCAAAGAATCTCTAGTTTATTTTATTCTTTATTTTATTCTATTTATTTCTTTGCCAGCCTTCAAGAGCATTATCCCGGCTTCCCTCCTGCCAGCTGGCTAATTAGAGCCCAACTCACACACGCCGGCATAACCAAACTATGAAAGTCACGTAGTTTTTTTATTGGGGGTTTTTTTTTTCATCGGCCACACCACTTGCACACCGTGTTGTCTATTATACTCGGATTCGGTACTTTCCCAACTCCGGAATCCCATCCGTCCCGGCTTCAAGACACCAAGTACACGACCAGTACCTTTTGTCTTGATGCAAGTACGTGTACAAGACATGCACGTGATATGTAAACACTTTGTAACTCCCCTCCATAACGAGTTTCATTGGCTTCTTCCATTGCCTAATCCCCTCATTAATTCGCCTCTGTCCTCCGTCCTGCCGCCCCTCCTTTGCAAGTTGGTTGCTTCCCTTCTGTCTATATAGTTGCGTTCTAGGGCTCCCCCTCACAATGCATCCTAAAATCTGCATCCAACATGCCCCCCCGTTTCATTTTGTTTTTCTCTTGCACATGAAAGCCTAAATCGGACATTACTCTAGCCACTTATTCAGGAGTTAGTATACAACGGGCTCGGTTTATACCAGACGGATGAGCCCAAATTTAGTCTTTAGCCTTTGTTTCCTGGCTGGCCCGTCTCCTCTATATCACTCGAGTTGATAATCATATCCATCCAATAGCCTCATCTAAGAAAAGCAAATGAACTTGCCCCGAGGACATATAATGTCCGTTTATCGTTTGTGAGCATATATATATATATATATATATATATATATCTATGACACCACCATGCATGCATAACCGTATACCTTGGCTTCTAGTTATAGAAGCCTCGTCTGCCCAGCGCCTTCATTTTGCTTCTAGTTATGTTGATTGTTGGTCTGGTCTGGTCGGTCCTTAGCACGTTGATGCACGTCGACGTGGCAGTCATCAATTTGGCTTGCAAGGGGGACCGGCATCGCAGCTTTTGCATCCTCCAAGTTTGCTGTTGTGGTTGTAGATTTTTAATATTGTCAAATTATTTAACAGAATTAGTGCAGGAGAAAAACAAGGAGATTCATATATTCATCAGTATCTCGGGAACTCTCTACCGAACTATTCCCAAGACTCGAGGATCATATACTTATTATACATTAGGGGCCTAACCATAGATACATGTTAATGTCAAAATCACTACCCCAGAACTACCGGTCCGAGACCCAGCCCGAAGCCCAACCAGTCAGTACCCCCCCCCCCCCCC
>MKGJ01000070.1:44285-69107 GCA_002018255.1 Bretziella fagacearum | reverse complement strand
AAGAAGAAAAAAGAAAAAAAGGAAAAAAAAGAAAAAAAAGAAAAAAAAGAAAAAAAAGAAAAAAAAGAAAAAAAAGAAGAAAAAAAGAAAAGAGAATATGGTTTTTACATGGACGATCCAAAGCCCGTCATGTTAAACAATCCCATATCACCAAGTCCATTCACAGGAGTTGTCAACCAATCCACAGACTCCATACCAAAATCACCAACATTGTTGTTCATGATGTAAGCCTGGTTGTTAAAAGACCCGCCCATAGTAAACATGGACCCAGCCAGATCCAACTCCAACTGACTCGGGTTAACAGTCATCGGAGGAGCCTCCGACTTGAGAGACATGTGCTGTTGCGCCGGAATCCGTGACATAACTTGAGGAATTGCCGCTTGTGAATTGCGCGACACATTCGACTGCCATGAACCCATACGCTCCATGGAAATATCAACACCACCACCACCACCACCACCACCACCACTACTACTACTACTACTACTACTACCAGCCATGGCAACAACCTTGGCCGCATCCAAAGTCGACTCTTTGGGCGTAGCTGGCGGTGACATGTGCAGGGTTCTCCTCGGTGACGTAGCCGAAAGATCAGAGTGGTCGCTAACCAAGGACGCCGGAGAATGTGAGTGGTGGACGTCTTCGGAGTTCTCGCCAGTGGCAGAAGCCGGGGCCGAGATGACGGGATTCCGCATGGTGATTTCGGTGGCAAGCTCGGCGCATTCGGTGGGATTCCGGGGGAAGGACTTTTCTACTTCAATGTCGAGTTGGTCGCAGATCTGGAGGGTCTGTTGAGAGATGGTGCCCATGGCAGTGACAATGTCGTGGAGGATAGGCTCTTTGTGGTCGTCGAGGCGCGGTAGGCGGTGGGTCCAGAGGCCGGCGGAGCAGAGTTGCTTGTACATGCTGATGATGGCTTCAGCCATGATTAGGTGGTTGTCTTCAACCATTTCACCGTAACTGAAAAAGAGAGAGAATGTGTGTGTTAGTGGCAATAGTCATTGGTTTCAAGGAACTATATATATATATAAAACATACCCAGGTGGCAACTGCTTAAAGTCAATCTTCTTGCGGGTACCCATACGGCAGATAGCTTGATCGTGTGCACACCGTGTGCAGCATTGTGAGTTTCCATTAAAGTCACACTAAGTTGCCAGGGAGTTAGTCAGCAACCTAACCTAGATACGTGTGCTAGATCTTTTTGAGAGCCATACCTTTGTCTTCTTGGTCTTGCACCGCTGGCAAGCAGCTTGTGATCTCTTGGCTCTAACGGCCTTTTCCCCATTGGCGGCAGCAAGCTTCTTGGTAAGCTCTTTCTCGGCATCCTCCTTCTTCGGGCGGCCGCGCTTCTTGGCGACACCGGCCGGGTTTGTGAGGACGGGGCGGCTGCCTATAGGCCGGGAGGAAGGGGAGGTCTGAGCGATGATCTCCGACATGATGATACTGTGTTTTGTATTGTTGATAGAAGAGGGTTGAGTTGGCTTTACAATTGATTGTTTGCTGGACACTTTGATGTGTGTCGGTGTTGGATGATTGTCAGTACGACACGGCCAATGATGCTCAAAGTCCAGGCGCAAGTGTCATGGACCAGAAATAGAAGCAAAAGGGGATGAAGAGACTTGTGTGTGTGTGTGTGTGTGTGTTGTATGGCAGGTTGTTGTTGTTGTTGTTGTTGTTGTTGTTCTGAATGAGGTCACCAGTCGATGATAGAGAGAAGACGATGCAAGACTGTGAAGAAGAAAGATTGCAAAAAAAAACCTTAAAAAAAAACCCTGTTGCAGCAAAGAAGAAGAAAAAATAATCAGAAAACCTACTTTTTGCGAAAGTTCGTGGGGATCAATCCAAGTTTAAAAGAGTTGTGGAAGTGTGATAAAGATACAGAGGGGGGTGTGAAAAAATCATTAAAACGAGAAGAAGAAGTAGAAACAAGAACAAAAAAATAAATAAATAAAATAAATAATGGCTCATCTGAAGTAGTTTCTGGATTTTAACTATTTTATTCTATTTCCTTTTTCAGTTTGGTTTCCGAGAAAGAGCGAGGTCTGGTAGGAAGCTTACAAAAAGAAAAAGTGGGGTGAGATTTTATTGATTTTATTCTTTTTTTTTTATCTTGGCAAATCGGGATCATAAATGGTATATGCATATATCGAGGTGTTCGTTCTACCCAGTACTAATAATTCAGGCAACCTTCTCACACCCTAAAATCTTTACACGCCCCCTTCTCCTCCTCTTTGTCACCCCCAAACTTCTTAATCTGCCCTCCTTGAATAAACTCTCTCTCAATCTTATTCACTGCCATCAATGTCTCATGCTCTCTCTCCAGGCAGGCACTCATATAACACCATAAACCTCGTCCATGTCGAGCATCTTACTTTGCTTTATATTGTCAAGGCTGAGTAAGTTTGTATCTAGACTACGACAACTTGTACAGCTTGTTGACAAATACTATACATCTTACATGAGCGCTTCTACCGACTTATGTACACACTAATAATCCAATCTGGTCCAAGACGGCATGATACTTGTCTAGCTTACCTCCGCTTCTCCTTGTCTAAAAAATAAAATAAAAATTCCCCCGTAGACTCAAACACCTTCCGACAGGATTACCAGCCAACTCCACCGGGTTATATATCTTCATATCCCAGATAGGCACACCCAAGGGCTCATTACCATGTTCTTCTCGCCATTCGTCGTTCGCCCTAATTGGCAACCGACCCAGCCAAGTCTCTAACTGACATTGGTTCCTGGAATGCAGATTCGTTTGTTCACTTGCCATGTTTTGGATTTGCGGTTTTTTTTTATTTTTTTTTTATTTTTTTATTATTTTTTTTTTTTACCATGTGTCGTCTACCTAAACAATGCAAACCTGCTAGACAAACCTCCAGTCGGCCGCACGTTATATCCGACTTTGTTTGCTTTTTTTCTAGCGGGGATTTAAAATAAAATAAAAAATCTTTAAAATCCCTCGTTTTTTTTTTATAAATATATATACGTGAACCACTAATTCGGCTCACAACAACCATGTAAAATCCGCCTGAAATGTACATCGTTCGGCTCTCACCCGTTTGTCCTCTACTATTGGATAATCCCGCCCTCCTTCCCAAACCTCGGGTTTTGCTTCAAGACATAGGAAGCTCCATTAGCTATTGTACTCTACACACACTCCGCTTGTTGTGTGTCTCGCCCCCCCCCTCCGAGCTTCTCCTTGGTTTGTCTCCACCGACCAAAACCCAAACCATCATGAACTTCCAAAACATCTTACTCTTGTACTTACAAAATCCGACATCTCTCTGGATATCAGTACAAAAGGTCATATGCTCCAAGCAAACACCATATGATTCTCCCTCCCTAGCGTCGTACTGAATTCTCCCCCTCCCCTTCCCCTCCCGCACATTAGATAAAAGTTGCTTGAAGCGGACTAATTTGGATCCGGCCAACGGAGGAGTCGCGCTCTAAAAAAGATCCTATCACTCATAAATGCATAGGGATGGTGTTGTATCCTAACCCTATATTTGTATGGTCAGGTGATTGAGAGAGAGTATTATCAGTACATGGGTACATAAATTTTGATACGACATCGGAATAAGAATTTCACCATTTCTCCAAAGCGGTCTGGTCTAGGTCTAGACCTAGTTCTCGGGTTTAAGAGGCAATGCTATTAATTCACTACTGCATGATTCATGCTGCAGACCAACGACCCTAATTCGATGTTGTTGGTGACGTCAAAGACAACCACTACGGTTGTTTTTTGTCCTTTTTTTTATATATATATATTTTGCAACGCCGAAAATCCATCTACAGACCGACCCAGCACACACCGAAACAACTCAAAAAAAGACTTTCTTGTCACACATAGTTCCCGTCATCGGACAGCCTCGGCTGCTTCCTCGCACAATAGGGTTAACGTGTCATAACAGCACTAATTTGGTTCCGTTCGAAAAAAAAAAAAAAACCCCCACCAAAGATTTGCCATCATATTTTAGTGAAAATTATAAATCCATTGACCGATAACCCGGACTTTAGTCTACACCAAAAGCCGTCACGGTGGAAGTCGGAATTACAAAGTCCGTATTACAGAAGGGGAGACTAACGAAACCCAAGGGAAGGGTATTAGGCCTGGCTGGCTGACTGGAGGCTTTTAAGGCGTCTTTTTGTCCAAGGTTGTCAGATTAAGCATCCACAACAAAAAAGCAACAACAATGGATGGAATCTGACAAGATGCAACGGTGGGATGATGTCAAATATTCGACGCCCGATGAATGTGTAGATACTCTATGGGCTTCATTAATTTTTTTCTTTTTATATTTTTTTTTGTATTTTTTTTGCATTTTTTTTGTTCCTGGATGACCAACCTCATATCAAATTAGGCGGTGGCTGTATGGAGTCAAAACTCCGTACAGTTGTCAACCCCCCAAATACAGCAATGTCGGCCACTATAAACACCGCCATGTCACTAAACTGTAATAGCCTGTCACTATTAATCATCCACGGGGGAGGCTGCTGGCCAATTCCACCGCGTCTCAACCCGCATTAGAAATCATAATTGCAACCAACCGCTAAAGCCAGATACCCGCCGAAGCCCTTGTCTTCAAGCTGTAGCCCTTAGTCATAGCTGTGTTTTTCTTTTCGTTATCGCTCTTAAAGAATATACGCAAGATAATGCTGACAGGTTGTAGCTTGCATAAAAAACAATGTATATAATTGTCAGGAATATATCTCCATGGTTCACCGGCTGTGGTTTTTGCTTGGAATTGGGAAAACTTGGACAACAGGTTGCGAAGGAGGGTTTTCCGATCCCGAAACGGAGCGGAAAGTTTCCTCGGGCGGAGGAGGACGGCCGGTAGAGAGAGCAAGAAAGAGAGAAGAAGGGAGGAAGCTATGTTCCTTTGTTGGACAAACTCGGCATGTTGATACGATGAAATCATACGTTTTTTTTCTTCTTTATTTTCTTCTTTATTTTCTTCTTTTTTTTCTTCAGTAGTAGCGTCTTCTGTAGGACACTGCTGCTGGCCATGTATGTAGCTTCACAGAAAAGTTATGCAACGGTCTAAATCTGTATAATTTGGTATGCATAAAAAGTACCCGAGTACCTACTTCAAAAAGGCAAATCCCACAGAGCGGATTTCGACTTTCCGACTTTCCGACATCTTCCAGCCACTTTTAAAAAAAAAAAAAAGAAAACAAAAACCATGATTCATGTTGGTTGCATTGGTAGCTTAACTAGGAACTCAAGACTCAAGACCGCGATTTACGGCTGCAGGTGGTGATGGTGGCTGGTTTTTGTTGACATGAAGCTATGCAGGTATGTACCTAGGTAGGTGTGCTGTATTCGGTTAAACGCATAAGAGATAGTTATATAGATATACCTATGTACACGTGCGTGGAGGCGAGGAGGTCTTTATGATTGCTCATAATGTTTGACTAAAATCAGATTTCTATCAATCGATCAACCATCCAATGGGGGTTAGTTGCCTAGATCAGTTACTAATCCGGAGATATTACTGATGCTTGATGATTGGAATCGTCATTATTAGGAACCCCCCCGGCCAAACAAAACACTACAAAGTGTCATCAAAAGTCGTCCGGAAGAAGATTTGCAAAAACGTGAATTTTTAGAGGGTCACTTAGAGACTCCATAGTTGGGAAACTAACCCGGAACAGACATCTGCGAACCGATGATGTCTGCCGAAAGAGAGTCCCAAGTTTGATGGTCGAACAGTAGTTATCAAAAGGCCGAGGTTATGTAGTAAGCCTGTAGTTTTGTAATACATTCGTCATTCAACATCTGACCAAGCTTGTGTCCTTTAGTCTATAGTATCTGTTATCCTCTGGGAAAATTTCTTAGACTTTGATGCTATTCCGGGAATAACCATTACCAACTTGAAACCTTGGATCCGATAACCCGCCACCCTTTTTATTATTATTATCAAACTAGACCAAGTAAAAAAAGAAAAAAAAAAGCTATTGTTTATTATATTCACTCACAAAATGTACACCAACAAACCCATCACTCCGGCTTTAAAAATCCAAAGCTCCGAACCTGGTCCCCACTCAACTCCGGCCTCTTTGCGCCGATATCTCGGATCTTTTCTGGTCTTGGCTCGGCACTGGTAAAAAAAAAGAAAAAAAAAAGTAACATTGATGTATATTTTTTTTGTGATACTTCTTTTTTTCTTATCTTTTTGCTTGCAAGTACCTGTATGTATGTACCTACGTACCGTACCTACGATCTAGCCATGGGACTAAGTATCTGGAAAATGTGACTTAATGGGTTGGTAACTAGGGAATGGGATGGGATGGGATAATGACTGCTGAATGCGTAGAATGAGTGGTGGCGAGGGAAGTGAGCGGGATGGGTGTTACTTGTTCAGCATTGTTACCGGTTATTGGATGGGATGGGAGATGAACGAGTCAGTTGACTCTTATGATTACATCTACCTGATACTAGTCGTAAACCGAAGACGACAAGCTATGGACTTGCTTGGGCTGGACAACAGCTACAGGCAGGCTATCTAGTAGGTAACAGCATCTTCCACAGAGTAGGTACCTGTCGGTTCATGTTCCTCGCACTGCTGTGCCAAGTCTTCCTCATTCCCACGTTGGGTTGGGCATGTATCACCTGTACTTTTTTATATACACCATGTGGCCAAACTCGCCACAGACAGCCACCTAATCCACTGTCTGTTTTTATTATTCCCATGAAATCTGCAGCCCAGTCTTGGTCATTCCCCGTCTGTCAGGTATTTGCATCTGTCCTCTTTCAAGTCACACATGTAATTGCGTCTCTTTTTTTGTTTTCTTTTTTTCGTTTTTTCTGGGGACAGGGGAACACCGACTTTCCGATCATGACGCGAACTTTAAGCGTTCTGTCCATTATACCAGTCTATAATAGTCTTTTCAACCCATCTATGATTGTCTCCGATCAAAGAAGCTACACTGGCACTAGGCGGAGAGGAGAGGAGAAGAAGAGGAGGATGGGAGGGGTTGTTTGGGGGATTTGTCAACTATGGTTCAACACCCGAATGTTTACGCTTGCCGCGTATTCGACTTGAGGGAACTTATGCATATCTCCAAGAGTCCCTTTAATGGCCGTACAAATTGCCAGTGTTAGGGATACGTCAAGAACACAAATGGTTAACCAACATATTCTTGGCACATATTGTGTCTTTTTTTTTTCATCTTTTTTTTCATCGGGTTTATCAAGGACTCCCGTATATTTGTTACTAAAGGAATGTCAACGTGACTGTTTGTGAAGCTAGATGTTGCATAATGAAGAATGCTTGATACTCGCTGAAGAGTTTACTTGGATGAATACCACGGTAGCATTCAACTGTCTAGAACAGAAGCCCAATGCGCCTTGTTCTCGGCATTCCAAGCACGGACTGCAACCTATTGGTATCGGCACAGTACCTTTCGGTTGAGTATCTTCAGATTCATGCTTACAAAGACTCTCTGTTGTACAATATCCCAAAAAAAAACGCCTCTAGAAACAACCATCAACAAATCCAATGTTCCTTGTCCAACAATCACAAAACCCCGTGCCTTGCAACAAACTTCTCCCGTCCCAGGCAAATCCCATTGGGTACAGATAGCACGTAGCTGAATATTCATACTGTAAGTAGCCGTGGACTTGGTATAAATACTACAGGACGGCTGGCGGTGTATACAAGCGATGCCGGCGTCAATGGTCAGGAAGCAGCATGCTTCTCAAAGGAGTAAAGGGGGGTGGGGTGATATATTACCTATAATATGTATTTGTAGATAGGTAGGCAGGAGGAGGACAGGGTGTTGGAGCCGCTAGGGGGCTACTATTAGGAGGGGTGATTATTCACATATAAAAGAGGAACCCCACTATAGCAGACTTCATCACTAGATCTAGCCCCATGGAAGATATTCAATGTAGTACAAGACAGTTGTGATTAGTGATTGACTGTATATGTGGATATTCCCGTTGTATTATTGAGATGGAAGACTTCCTGATGTTCAACATCACTACCTTGGTGGCAAGAAAGTCTTGACTGTCTTGACAATCTTGAGCTTTAGAATCATCAAACGGGGGTCCTTATTCATAGAGGAGGTGAGATAGATATCCTGAGTAGGTGGCAAGGCCTTGGAGTGTGGAGTTCGGGATGTAAAGCACTCGTAGCTTCATGATAAGTCTGGGTCGGTCGGTAGATGTACATATATATATACTTGTGGACCCCCAGTCATTCCGTTACTGTGATTAGAAGTCCCAGATCATAAAATTTAGCACAAAGCAGACGAGCTTTGTGTGGTAGTAGTCACTGTCAAGCTATCCATGCCACCGCAACTGTCGTCAACTACGAGACTACACCCGGCTATGCCATTGCTGATTGATGGAACTCGGCTGTGAGACATCCACAACACAACTGATTATCATGTTTTACCCGGGAATGAGCAACTATAAACTTTAGGTACATCATTAGACAAGAATGGAGACCATGATATCCAAACATAAACATACATCGTATATGATCCGTGGACGAAACGATTTATTCCTCGGATTTACCAATCTCAAGCGTTACCCAGTATCCATCATGTCTCCTAGTGAATGCCAGTACTATCATGTCAGGTACATCATCTACATTCAAAGCCTGCACCTGCATAGTCCTTCTAGAACTCGCTCGATACAGTATCGGGCATCCTTATCACCGTGTAATTTCCGTATGGGTGTCTCGAACACCGAAATTACAGGGTGCCCTAAAAGATTGGTCAAAGGATGCGTCAAAAGATTGACGGAGTCGTGCATGATACAAATAACGCTTTATTTCCAGTTTGAAAGATTTGTTGTCACCAAACTTGGACCGATAAAAGTGACAGCAGCTGAGGAGCTGTCACTGGTTTGGCCTAGATCAGGTAGTTATGCCGATGACCTGGACGGGGCCAGGCTCTGGAAGTTGGACAGGAAAACAACTGTAAACGACGCGCTTATAATGTGACAGCTCTGCCGAAAATCGATAAAGGTCCATATTGAGCTACATGATCCTGTTAACGACATATCATGATCATATAGGGGATATATAACCTTGACTCTAGGTGAATTAGGGTTTGCACGTGAGAACTATACTAGGGTATGATAAAAAGGGTTCTGGGCCATACAATGTTATCTTGCTCATCGCTTCGCACCCTAGATACATCATCTAATGATTCTATCCTAAATCTATAATTGGAATTACAAAAAGCTTTGCAAATGTAATACAAAATTGTTCTCGTGATGGAAAATCAGCATCATCGAGGTCGGTCAAAATACAAATCCCTGTTTACACAGCCCAAGCTAGCTACAGAGCTATAGCTGTGATGTCAGAAGCTGAGCTTTGGAGCTTTCAACGTCTTCTCATGACCTCCCAAGGAACTTGTTGTTATGGCTTCGATATCAATAAATCAAACTTTGGCACGTGTTCGGCGAATTATCCTGCTGGCTTCGTCTATGCAACCTCTCCCTTTCCTGCGGCTGCTTCTTCACGGCGCGTTGTTGTTTGAAGTCCCCCCCTGGAGGTTTCATGTGTGCGCCTATGACCCCGCATTGGCTTCAACGGCTCTGCAGTGATTTTGGTTGTGGCTGGCCAGCCACACTTGGCCAGATTCTATGCCACAGCGGGGCAAAACATGAACAATTAGTGGGAGCATGATGCACTGAGACGCTGGAGAGGAACGATCCAAAAAAGGGGAGATACTTAGTTGATAGGAGACATATTTGTCCTTAGGTCCCAAAGGACCTTTTTGCCTGGCGAGAACAAGGAAATACGATATCATACTTTAGTTTCTAGTCGTGCCTATGGGCTGCTGCACCTGCAGATGGATGGTATGGAAGATTCTTCTTAATGGGCGTCGCCTCCAGGTCTTCGCCACCCTCCATTATGCTGGTGATCGAGCCAACCATAGAATCACAACTGCGAGCATGGGGGCTATTCAGCGGCACTGCACTGCACTGCACTGTCGCCTCATCCTCGAAGCTGCAAGCCAATTGCAGCGCGCATGAACGAATGATTCATTCAGAATATTTTATTTTATTTTTCTAAGCTGTAGACACTTTTGGCATTATCCACCGGTGAGAACGGACACAGACATTTCGCCACAACTCCAGGCCAAAAGTTCATAAGGTGATAGATATATCGTCATCGCCATAATAGAAGACTCAACTGTGGCTGGCTTTGCGCCGCACGGCATCAGCATCAGACCAGGAAGGAAAGTACTGATACAATACGGTATGGTTATATACGTTCCTGCCTTTAATACGAAAATCTTGGATGGGAAAGCGAGGCCAGCCTTCTTTTGCCAGCCTCGTGATTTTCCGGTCAATTTCTTTTCTCTCTCTCTCTCTCTTCTTTTTCTTTATTGGGCTGAAGCAAAATCCGGGGGATAAGAGAATCGAGAAGAAACTATAGCTTCTCATCAACAAAGCTTTTATATTCATTATCCCTGGCTGTTCTATATTTATTTGACGTATTTCGTTAACAACCTTTTCGTTTCTTGACCTTGGTTTGATACCTCGCCTCATTGACCCTCCCCAGCTGTGCTTCTCTTCACGTTGCTACGGACTTGGGACCCTGGTAGCTGACGCTCTTGTTTCGCGACAGCCCGCTGCATGGCAATTTTGAATCTTTCTTTGGACCAAAGGTTTTGCTTATTTTTAATTTTCGCTTCCATCAGTGCAAAGCAGAAAACGAGACCAGGTCTTGCTGTCCTGATCGCGATATTTGACACCTCCAGATCCAGGACTTCACCATCAGATTTAGCCCTTGAGCGCTTGCGATTCCTTTTTTTAGCCCTCAGGCCGGCCTGCTTCTACACACACACACACACACACACACATATACTAATCTTCAACAATAACAATTAACCCTCCATTGTTTCCCAAATCCAATTATTTGCTAGCTAGCCATGTCGTCCCTCGGCACCGGCGGTCGTAGCCTCCGCAAGAAACCCTCTCACACCCGCACTCGTTTGCCGCTTCCAATGGATGGCGACAGCGACCCCGACGTGCCATCCTTCATTCCCACACACTCTATGGTTTCACACACACGCACGCGCATGCCTGTCGACTTCGACTTTGATAGTGACGATGAGACTGCTGCTGGCACCATCATTGGCGGTGGTGGTAGCTTTGTTGATGACAACACTAGCACACTCTCATCACGTCGGCGTAGTCGCAGGGGTACACTCGATAGTGTGAGAGATCGTGAACGGGACCGCGACCGTGGCCGTGACGGGCCTAGAGATCGAGATAGATCTCGGGACCGTGACCGGGATCGGCACCACGAACGGGAGAAAGATAGAGATCGGGAGCGAGACGGAGACCGTGATCACCGTAATCACCGTGATCGCGACCGCGACCGGAGTCGCGCAAAGTCTCGGGACCGGGAAAGAGATAGGGATAGAGACCGGGACCGGGACCGGGACCGCAATCGAGACCGTGAATTCGAACACCATGAGCGTGAGCGCCGTGGATCTGCTATGGGGGATCCACACCAAGCTGGTGCCCTAGTGGTTCACTCGGCCCCATACCCCGATGAAGATCTTCCATTACCAGCCGGAGGGAATTATAATTACTTTGAAAACGAGGCTATTGCTTCCCCCCCGCCTTTCTCAATCTCACACCATGGCCCGCCGCCACCCTTGGATCCTCTTGTCCCCCAACAATATCAGCAACCTGGGCTGTACTTTCACCAGGAACCCTTGTCGCCGTACCACCAACAGTCTCAACAATCACCATACTACCCGCCACCGCCCCAGTCGCCATACCATCAACAGCAACACTCGTCTTACCAAGCTCAACAACATTTTCAGCAGCAGCAGCAGCAGCAACAGCAGCAGCAGCAACAGCAGCAGCAGCAACAGCAGCAACAGCAGCAACAGCAGCAGCCTCTGTCGCCCTATACACCGCCGTCTATTCAACACTACCCTCCGTCTGGGCCACCTTCACTCCATGGTGGCTCTGTCCATAACGGTGATTACCGGACATCACACGATAGTGTCGCATCGGGGTCGCATCACCGCCAGCCTTCTTCTGGCGAGGTACCTTTGGGTATCGAGGATCGTCTAAAGTTCCTGCCTGACAAGTACAATGCTGCGCCCATAGTTGGCCACGAAGAACAGGCGCCGCCTCTGCCTCCTAGATCTCCTGTTTTGCCGCCAAGACCGCCGTCACAAGCTGATTCTCGGTCGGTATCCCGCGTACGCGAAAGCAGTCGTCCCAGAGAGAGCAGTCGTCCCAGAGAGAGCAGTCGGCCAAGAGAAAGCAGCCGCCCTAGAGAGAGTAGCCGCCGTCGGGTGAGCAGCAAACACCGCGGAAGCAGCAGACACCGCGATAGTAGCAAGCTCCGAAAAAGCAGTCGTCGCCGTCGTAGCAGCACTAGCGCCAGTAAGAGTAACGAGCTTGTTCTTGTAGGCCGTGGTGATGAATCGGCCATTTATAGCTCTGAGGATGAACGTGGTAGGGGTCGGAAGCATCATGGTCACCATCTTTTGAATCTTTTGGTGACGGCGCCAGAGTCTAAGGAGCGCAAACAACGTCGTGCTAGTGCTGCTAGTGTTGGTAGATCATCGCACAATGCGCTGCTTGGAGATGATTTACACCACCGTCGTGTGGGTCGTTCGCATTCGCGTTCTCGGTCTGATTTTGTTCCTCCGGCCGAAAAAATGTCGTTACTTACCATTGATTCCGCCGCTGCTCAGCGTTCTCGTCGGCGTCACAGCAGCGTGAGTCTGGTGGCTCCGTCTCCAATGCTTGAGCCGTACCGGGGTACATGGCAAGAATCGTCACCTATGCCATCGCCTATTCTTCGCAACGGACCCCGCCAGTCGGAGGATCACATTCCCGAGTTCACTCTTAGTGGTGAGCGTCTGGCTCCGGAGCCCACGCGCCGCGCCCGTTTCCATGATCCCACAGACTACACTGTTCGTATTGCCAAGGCCATTAAAGACGAGCACAAGACGCCCGATACTGCTCCTCTGATTGAGATTCTTCCCGGTTTGACTCCTGACGAGGTTGTTGAACTGCGTAAGGAGTACCGCAAGATGGTGACTGTGGGTCCAGATAGCAAGGGTGTCAACGTTGCAAAGCATATTAGAGCTCGTCTAAAGGATTGCGAGCCTAACCTGGCCAAGGCCTGTTATGTTGTGGCGCTCGGCCCCTGGGCTGGTGAGGCTTACTGGGCCAACTTTTGGTACCACAGTGATAAGACGCGCCGTGAGCTTTTGATCGAGTCGCTCATGGGCCGGACCAACGCTGAGATCCGGGAGATCAAGGAAGCGTTCCGTGACAAGCGCTATGATAACTCGTTGGCTCGGTGCATGAAGGCAGAGTTGAAGGAGGACAAGTTCAAGAAGGCCATTCTCATGGTCTTGGACGAAGAGCGTATGGAAGACAAGGATCGGCACGGCATGCCAGTCTCTACTGATTTCCATCTTGTCGATAAAGATGTCTCGGAATTGCGGAAATCTATCCTTTCTCCGAGTGGTGGTGAGACTGCGATGCTCAAGATCATTGTGAAGAGAAGCGATGCGCACCTGAGGATTGTAATGACCGAGTATGACAAGTCGTTTAGGTCCAACTTTGCGCGCGACGCGCTGCAAAAGTGTGGCAATTTGGTGGTAAGTTTTAATTCATCCCTGATATCCACAAGATGCTAACTATGGTAACAAGGGAGAGGTCATTGCCCATATCCTCAACGGCCTTATCAACAAGCCCGTCCGTGACGCCATGCTCCTGCACCACGCCATCAATGCCTCATCCAGCGATGCCATGCGTAATGACTTGCTGACATCTCGTCTGGTGCGTTTCCACTGGGATCGCGTGCACCTAGAGGAAGTCAAACGGCAGTTCTATATGCGCTACAAGATTGAGTTGAGTGATGCGGTTCGTGATCGGACAGCGGGTGAGTATGGCCAGATTATGCGCGAATTGTGCATCAGTCGGGTGCCGAATTCGATTAAGCACATTGAAAGAGTATCGGATCTGCAAAGACAGCATAGTGAGTTGGAGGCGATGCAGAGGAAGGCGGAAGATGGGAGACGGGAGCGGTCGAGGTCGAGGTCACGGACTTGAGAGAGAAGATATATAGTGGGAATGTTGTGTTTTTTAAATGTATTTTTGTATTTAACGGGATATCAAAGGTTGATGGAACTTGTATAGAAAGGGATTGGCATTCCGAGTTTGTTTTTCAATATTAACGATTTATGCTTGTCATTAAAGGTTGAAGTGAAGACACATAGAGTGAAGTACACGATATCTATTTGGTTTCGAGAAATATGAAAAGTCGGTTTTTTAATTACAAGCATATGTATATGCATATGCAATAGTCTTTTCAAAGGTCAGCAGTACAACACCAATCACTCTTGTCAATCACCAACTCATTAAGCAGATGACACCTTTTGCACTTGGACATTCCCCTCCGCCTTCTCTAGCCCTCCAATACTTCCATTTCCCGTAGTCCCTTCAACATCATTCAACGCCGCCTCCAAAGCCGCCACCAAATCAATATGGAAAAATGGCCTATTAGCTCCATTAACAGTCATCGACTTTCCACTCTCCCCGCTCACCCTCTTCCGAACCACAGCACCCACCTCCGTAATCCCATCTTCCACATCCTTACCCCCACTCGGCACCTCAATCTCCTCATCCGCCGCCTCCGCCGAAGCTACGCTGAAAATCGGCCGCCATCTCCCAATAGACTCGGGCGTCTGTAGAGATGGGTATCCAAAGCCGGCGGAGGCAAGGGCACGGCGGGCCCATCGGTTGCTGACGGAAGCGAAGTGCCATTCGACGAATTCGGGAGCAGCGTAGCGGTCGAGTTGGTTGCGGATGTCGATGAGGGCTTGAAGGGAGGTGACGTCGAGGTTGTTGACGGAGGAGAAGTCGAGGATTATGGCGCGGAGGATGGGGCGGGGGTCGTCGGGGTTGGTGGGGGAGCCACGGCGGGGACCGGGGTTGTTCCAGGGTCGATCCTGTAGAATGTTAGGTTTGGTTTTTTTTTTTTTTTTGGATGGACGGGGATGGGATTGGGTATTAGGGGGGGAGAGGGGGGAGCCTTACGCCTAGTTTCTCGTAACGGTCAAGACGGGTGCGGCGGGTTTCGCGGAAGATGATGTCGACGAGGTTATCCATGTGTTGTGCCGAGTTGGCATAGCTAAAGCCCTCCTGGAAACGGTAGATGAAAACCCCCGGGTGCGGCTGAGTCACTGCAATCTTGGGGTTATGTCCATCCTCACCATTAATGGGGAGGAATGCCTGGCGTGTAGCGACAACTACGGGGGTCCCGTGTTCATCATACAGTACTTGGCCATCCTTTACTTTCTCGTGAACCTTGACAGAACCGAGGACACGGCCACGGGTACGGGAAAGACGGACGAGGAGCAAGGCGGCAGAGGCGCACATGGTGAGGTAGATGCCGTTTTCAATGTTGGTAAAGATGGTCAGGAGGACACCGGCGAAGAAGATGATGACTTCAAAAGGAGAGACTTCCCAGAATTGGTAGACGACGTTGGGAGGAGTGATGAGATCGCCGACGGCGTGGATGATGAGACCAGAAAGAGACGCCATTGGGATATAGTAGAAGACGGATGTCAGGGCGTACAGAGCAAGGAGAACAATGATAGCGGTGAAGATACCGGCTAGAGGAGTACGGACGCCAGCCTTGGATTTGATAGCAGTGCGGGAGAAAGAGCCGGTGGCGGGGTACGCGCCGAGGAAGGGCCCAAAGAGATTTGTGAAACCGACAGCCACAAGTTCCTGAGAGGGATTAATGACGTAGTTGTTGATACGGCCAAAGGACTTGGAGATGGCAATATGCTCGATGATCAGGACGATAATGGTGGCCGGGATATCAGGCGCCAGAGCAGACATCAACTCCGAGTCCATCCGGGGAACACCGGCATGCTGGAAGCCACTGGGGACAGTGCCAAGGATACTGAACTTGGCATTCTTGGAGCCGCTGATGCCGCGGTTGACCAGCCAAGAGATCAAAATATAGAGCAAAATGACAAAGGCCATGCGAAGGGTCGACAGAAAGAACCAAAGCTTCTTGCGCTGGGGCTGGCGAGCCGTCATGTAGTTGCAGAGCCAACGCAGGCTGTAAAGGAGGAACATTGCCGAGAGACCCATGACAGCGTCTAGGCCCTTGGCAGTGTCCAGTTTCTTGAAAATATTGATGACAATCTCAAAAGTAGGATCACGAGTGTTGACGCCGGAAAGACCCAGCATCTTGGGTACCTGACCAACGGCAATTGAAAACGCAGCACCCGTCATAAAACTTGTAATGGCCACCAACGGGATGAACTCGACAATCCAACCTAAACGGGTTAAGCCTAGGAATAGGAGCACGGCACCGGAGATGACGGCAAGAGCTCGTGCGATATCCTCGGGCAGAATTGAAGGATGGTCATCACGAATACGGACTACAATCTGGCCGACCAGAGTTGACATGACGGCGACAGTTCCAATGGTAATATCCTTAGAGGTAGCAAAAGCCCAGTACAGAATGAAGCCGACGAAGGAAGTATATAGGCCATATTCAGGACCAAGCTGAGCGAGGAGGGCATAGGCCATACCTTGAGGGATAACGACGAAGCCAACAGTGACACCTTGAAGTTGTTAGTTCACCCATCATATCGTGACATTGAGATTTCATGTTTGGCTTACCAGCAATTACATCGCCAAGCAGCCAAGTCAAATTATAGTGAAAGATCCAGGCCCAGAATGGAAACAGACTCCGAAAGTAGGTTGCGATGCCTTCTCCAGTAGGAACCAGCTCTTCAAGCCACTCAGAGGCAGTCGGGTCCTCCTCGATATATGGCTCGACATTCGGGATGCTGTGGGCAGTCTGCTGTAGCGCTTCCGTCGGTTCAATACGCGTGCGATAGTCGAGGTCAATACCGACTGCTTTGGCAGCTAGCCGGGCGGCCTTGTTGGTGGCCTTGTTGGAGGTTGACATGAGGGGCTGTGTTTCGTGGGGTTACACAAGGGTGAGGAGACAAGTCCGAGATTGAGGAGTGAAAGACAGCAATGGAGATGGGGAGGGGGGAGGGGGGAATGAGGGTTTCTATGCGGATTGGAAACTGGCAGCAGTAAATCTTTTATATCAGACATGAAATTGAGATGAACTTTTACCTTGAACGGAGAAATCTTAATGGATGGCGTTGCTTGACAAGGAACGGCGCCCAGAGGTGCGATGGCGAGATGTATGCCAAGAGTATTAGAGAGAGAACGAATTGCTTGGCGCCGTACAAAAGATTCGTAACTCTTGGTTGACTTTTCGTAGTTTGTCATTGTCATCATACATTGTCGTGACTCGAGAAACTTGCTCAATCGAAATGGCGAATATCAAACTGGATTCTCTTCATTTTGCTATTTTTGGCGATATTTCAATATTTGACATGGGATCTTTGAGGATGAAGCTCCAAGTCCTGACATCGTGATACTTTGCAGCGCGAGAAAGTTAAGATTAGCAAGAACTTTCCGAATCTGGACACAACGAGCAGATTGCGTAAGTTCCTTCCATCCTCATGTCTCTTTCCTTACCTTGGCAAGGCTACATGAATTTTATACCAAAATTGTGCAATTATGCATCTACACATAACCCTAAATTGTTCACTGAGTCCAAGTCGCCTTATCCGCGATGGCTTCACCATTATCCATTATCCATTATCCATTATCCATTGTCAATACTTTGGTTGGCGTAATGGGGTCAATCCCTTGTCGCTATTCTCGTTTCTAAGCTGAGGGTTGCAGAGAGACAAGTGAGAAAAACAAACAATGCCAAGACATTGGCACTCAGTGACGCCATCGTAGGCAATGATGGCGATTGAGTTGTGGAAGACCATATGTAAAAAGAGGTTCAATTATAGGGCCCATACGCTGTGTTACCTACGCACGTGGTTTGGCATTGCATAACATAGTAGGTTGAGGTTATCAGATTCGATGTGCCAGCAGATCGCCAGTTTATCAGAATTTCATACCAATATAGCGACCACAGTAGCCTCATTATTTATACAAAGATATCCAGTCTCTCTTGATCCCGCGTCCTTCTTCCTTGGCCCGCTTCCAAGACTCTTGGCACAAGGTCTTTTTTTCCTTCTTTTTTTTTTCCACTATCCGTCAACCATCATCTCACTATCCCAAACACACTTTTTCCCAATTTCCATATCCAATGCATCAATACATTCAATATATATCTCGCACCTCATATGTTTCTAGCCTCTGTTCTCCCGCTTCCTTCTGCAACATGTCTCCCAATCTAGCCAACCCTGTCGCTTGTCTCTTTTCTCAAAAAAAGAAAAAAAGAAAAAAGAACGCCTGTGCCGACGCTAGTGAAGTGATGTCTATGCTCCCCTGTGATCACGATCTCTCGTCTGATACAAAGTGGCCAATCAAGAGTTCAAATATCTTGGACACAAAGAAACAATGACCTGCTCAGTAGTTATTCTAACAACTAAAATTTCCTTGATAATTTCCAGGACGAATTGGGCACATGTTAGGGTTTGATATGCAATATTAAACCCTTGATATTCATACCCAGGAAACTGGAACGGTCCCCCTTGTGAACACCCGTCGTACTTCACAATTCTAGTCTCAGCCTCGTCCTCGCTTGTCCAATATCATCACCTTGGAGTCTACATGAAGAGAGAGCTTTGAGAAAAGAAGAAACAAATAAATAATCTGGCATTGTATACAGAATGAGTACCTCTTTAATTCAAAGACCCGGACGACGGTACTTCAGCCGGCTAACATAAACTACTGCCCACTCGACTGACTGTCCAATTGCTTATACCGTTCCCTCGCCTTATCTTGCACTGTCCCCACATAATCAAACTTTCCAACAGTCTTCCTTTCCGCCACAACACTTGCATCCCCCAACTCTCCACCTTCAGCACCAAGTCCAAACCCCTCTTGATACGCCTTGGTCTCAATAATCTCCGTCCTACCCTCTCCATTCGCCCCTAAACCAGTCCCCTTGGTCCATCCCATCTTCGCCAACAACGATGAACCCTTTCCAGTCGCCACCGTATTCTTGGGACGCACTGGAGATGTACGTCTTTCCACAATTATGGGCTTCGCTTTCGTATCCTTGGAGGCAGGACCCTTGGGCTTTTCGGGTTGGTTAAAAGCATTGCGGCGTTCTTTGGCACGATCGCGATATTGGCTTTCAGACGTGGCAGTGGCGGTTTTCTTGGCGCGGGCGGTGAGGTGAGTGACGGCGGCTGCTACTTTGGTAGCGTCTTTCATAGCGGTTTTGTGATTACGTGAGCGTTCGTGAACATTGCAATCATCAAGGGATTTGTACTTCATCATGCAAAGTAAACATTGAAGTTTCTCACGATCAATGTATGACGATGGTACAAAGATATCATCGGAGCCAGCAACGCTGGGAGCCGACTGAGAAGATGTTCCCGAGAGCTCAGTAGTGTTACCGCCATCAAGACCCTTGCCCAGGCCACCACCGAGGGAAATCTTAATAGGTCCATTGCGTGATGTCACAGGAATAGAATTCGCAGAACTTTTCACTGGGTTGTCATCTGGTCCAGGTTCAATAATCTCGGCATGCTTCTTTTGCCACATGGCCATTTGTCCCACCATCATGACAGGCTTCTTGGCAGGTCCAGAAGCCAATAAGTCTCCCTTCCGTTTCTTCACTTTCTTGGCCTCGTCAGCGACATCGTTAGGCTGATGAGAGGCGAGTATGGTGCCTCGTGGAGGTTCCTCGGTGACGATCCTGATACTAGGGTAGACGTGAAGGTCACGATAACGCACCCGGATTGTAGGATTCAGAAGAGGATGGAAGGACTGCTTTTCAATCTGAGGAATGACTTCGCGAGTCTCAGGGACAAATACACCGAGGTGAATGGTTGAAACCATCACTGGCGCCAGCCCAATGTTGAAGGTGCGGGACTTTGTAAACTTGGCGATTGCAGCCATGGAATCCTCAAGGGTCCAAAATTCCGCAAATCCGTAGTTGAGAGACACATTAGTAGCAGTGTCACGAATCAAGAAGACCCGGTGCAGTGAATCCTTTTTTGCGCCAAGTCCAGTTGTATCACCAACCGGCGCAGTAGACTTGAGCTTGGCTGCGCCTTCTCCTCGTGGCTTATTTGATTTGTCGTCTTTCTCGAGCTGTTTCACGCCCATGGCGAACTGTTCCTCATCAATGGATGGTGCTAGAGGGTAGAAGACTAAGATCTGAGAAGGCGTTTGTGAGACATCCGTAGCTCCAGTTAATTGAGAGCGCCATGCATTGTCGACTATATTATGTTATTAGTATTCATATGCACATGTTTGGGGAAATGATAAGATGACTCACCCATGTGCTGATATCCAGAGCTGTCTTCTTTATGACCGTTTGACTTTGAAGGGTTTCGCGCATAATGAATGAAGCATGAAAGCTTCTCTTTTGGAATATCAACTCGACCAGGAAATTCCAAGGTGATCCGCGGGAAGTTTGCCTCCATCCATTTGATCGAATCACTCAAGGACTGGAATTGGATGTATGCACGAGGACCTGCCGGATGTTAGTTTTCGATTTGGCATATGTGGCAAGATATCAGAGAGTTTACCACTAGGGACACGAATCTGGGCAGTGGGGAAATCCACAAGATCTGTACAAGCATAAAAGCTAGTGCGCAAGTCGTTCAATGTTACAGACTCTGGGATCCCCTCAATTATGATCGTGTCAACCGGCCGACCTTGACCCTTGGGTGAACGACTACGGCTTCGTCTTCTTCTAGGGCTTCGTAAGAATCTGGCTCGTTGGGTTCCCCCATCGCGATCTAGATCCAAATACTTTCGTCCCTCACGATGTCCACGATGGTGTTGACGATCCTGGGCGTATTCATATTCATCCTCATCGTAGTCATATTGTTGCTTCTCCAAATATGCCTGTCTCTCCTCCTCATCCTCCTGCACTTGTCCGTCCTCGTCATCGTCATTAACGTCCCGTTCTACATGGACATCATCATACGACAACTCTTGGGCGGCCTGCGGGTCCCGATACGGCCGACGTCCAAACTGGCGGTTGTTCCTAGGAGGAGACCCTCTCTCGCAGTCTTGCGGGTCTGGGTGCGTGGTGGAAAGTTAGCAGCTGGGTTTCTACACTGCCCCCGAGCGGAAAGAATAATATTCTACATCCAAAAGGAAATAGTGGAAGTAGAAATGCGATGTGAATTCTTTGTTTTGCGCGCGCGCACACGCCGGTAAGTGATGGAGACCCGTGAGACCACCAAAATGGTCGTTGGGGGGTGCTGCGCATCGCGGCAGCGGGCGGGCGGGCGGTTGATGGCGGATCAGCGCAGTGCATTACCATGCTGAGGGCGAGAACGGTGGGATCCGTCGTCGGAAGGCCGGTCTTCTGTTTCAGGGCCGCGTGAGCGACTGGGTTCGTCGTAGTTCATAATGATGGAATCGTTATCGGCTGCGATATTTTGGTGTGTTCGATAGCCTCTAGAGTTGGATCAAATGGCATGGATTGTCATGAAAAGAGATGGTGTTCCAAGGTCGAGCAGGCGAGATTGGGAAATTTGAGTGATGAAAGGCAGTTTTTGATCATCACCTGAATATGAAGCCCCGGCGTTTGTCGCAACAGGCGCATAGAGACATTAAGCTTAACCTGTGACAGGTGTCGACAG
This sequence comes from Bretziella fagacearum, assembly GCA_002018255.1. Classification (NCBI taxonomy): domain Eukaryota; kingdom Fungi; phylum Ascomycota; class Sordariomycetes; order Microascales; family Ceratocystidaceae; genus Bretziella; species Bretziella fagacearum. Next base: position 47,471 of record MKGJ01000070.1, on the reverse strand, counting down.
CTGTAGTATCCCACCTGTCAGCTGTCGGGATTAACCCACGACACAACCTCAGGAAGGTTACGAGGCCGATGTGTGCATGAGAATAAAATTCATAAAATATCATAAAATATCATAAAATATCATGATTGCAAGCATTATCCGTCTAGTTCTATATTGAATCTCATAGTGACAATCAAGCAGCAAAGTATCCTGTTGTTCTGACCTCAATTAGCCTATCCATGTTTTATTTCATCTTTTCCCTCTGCGCCTTAACCCTTGTTGCTTCACTATTCAGCATCATGACGACCCAACCAACCAAAGCAGACATCTGGGAACTGTCAAAAGACAAATGCTATGTTGGGCTTACAACGGATTATTTATCGGTTCAAAAGGGAATGGATCATGTCCGGAGTCCCAAAGCCGGAGCCATTTTAGTATTTGCTGGTCAGTCACCCTCCGCCTTGGTACCTTACCGGCCTATTAACATCTAATCAGGGACAACTCGGGACAATTTTGATGGTAAATCTGTTAAAGAACTTCAATATTCAGCCTACAACAAAATGGCTCTTCGCTCAATGATGAAAATCTGCCAAGAGATGGTCTCAAGATTTTCTCTTCATGGAATCTACATGGTTCACCGTCTGGGGCCGGTTCCTATCGGCGAGGAAAGCATTGTCATCGTCGTCTCTTCATCTCACCGTAAGGCTGCATGGGAAGCTGGCGAGGAAGCTTTGGAGCAATGTAAAGCCAAAGTCGAGATTTGGAAAAAAGAAGAATTCGATGATGGCCACGGTGTTTGGAGAGCAAATCGGGATGGAGCAGCAGTTGGTGAAAAGATAGACGAGGTTCAAGAAGAGACTGACAAGCCCAAAGTAAAACGGGAATTGGACCTGTCCCAAGTTCGGGGCCCGACAATCATTGGAACTTCCGGATCCGTGGTTAGGCCAAGACGATTCAGTGAGCGTGGCCATGGGGTAGTCGTCAACCCGAGGCCAACAAACCAAGATACCAAATAACTACTTAACGAATAACATGGAAAAAATATGTGGTGATATTAAGACAAAGAGTATCGTACAAACTAGATACAACGATATAGCCCAACGCCATATCCCTACAGGAATTCCAAGATCATACAATCAAGATAGCCTACTCCTCACTTAGTCGACCTGCTTCCCCGTGAACCGAGTTCCCGCCTGAAACTCCAGGATCTCATCAACCAGGACTTCCTCCAAAGCCTTCTTCGGGCTATCCTGGTTTAGTACCATCTTCCGGTGCCACGGCCCGACGAACATGCCCTCCGGATCAACGGCATCTCTCACTCCTCTCCACGTCCCCAAATCCTCACCGTAGAACTGTTCAAAGTCTTGCGCAGTAGACTGGAAGTTCTTGGCCCAGTGTGGGCGGCCGCCTAGCTCCTTCATAATGTGTTCAAACGCCGTGTAGTACCGGAACAGATAGTCTGGGTCTAGGTCGTACGGTCGGTAGAGCGTAGCATTGATATAAAGAGTTGGACCATCGGCCATGCTGGTATCCAGGAACGGTCGGGGCGTCCCCTTGACACGGGAGTCAGACACGCGCACCTCGATGGGCGAGTGCAGGTAGATTCCATTGGAGCTCCAGGGAATGCCTGGCTCCTGGTAATCCGGATCGGTTGGTGGCAGCTTGTTGATCCAGGTTGAGAACCTCCGGATGAATTCGGGGCCGTCCTCAAGTGGTAGCGCCCATTCATTAACCCACTGCGAGTATAGGCAGTTCATCAGCAAGGCTTGGCGACTCTGTTGGATGGCTGTCTTCTTGGTGCCGTTGATAAAACCGTGCTGCATGCCAAAGACAAACCACTCAACCCACGGCAGGATCCTTGGCACCCACAGGCTCAGATAGAGTAGGTTGTGGTAAATGTAGTTGCCGAGAGGACCATCATAGTAGTTAGTAGGTGGAGTAGTTTCGGGGTCGTCGGTGCGGTTGGCTTGCCAGATGACGGCACGGCGGGTATGTGGAAGCCACCAGACGCGGACATATTCGCCGCGAGTCCACAGGTTGGTGTTCCAAGAGGACAAAACGCGAGAGTCGGAGTCGATTACTTGTTCCCAGTGAAGCTTGAAGGCGGGGACGGCGCGGAAGGTCACTTCAGTGATGATACCGAGGGCACCTAGGGAGAGGAGGGCGGCACGGAAAAGGGAAGGACTCTTATCGGCGGAGCAGTGTTGGGTAGAGCCGTCGGCGAGGGTGATCTTGAGGGCAATGATGCTTTCAGAGACAAGGCCGTGCTTCAGACTGCTTCCGTGGGTACCAGTGGAGATGACACCAGCGATAGATTGCTCATCGATGGAGCCGAGATTGGGCATGGCGAGACCATTGGCTTCGAGGACATCGTTGAGCGTGTGCAGACGGATGCCGCTTTCCATGGTGACTTCGCCAGTCTTCCTGTTAAGTGAGAGGATGTTATTGTAGTTGTCAAGGTTAATGAGCCAGCTGCTGGTGCAGGTCAGGTTGGAGGGTGAATGGCCGGAGCCAACAGTGACAAGACGGCGCCGGCATTTCCGGGCGAGGTTGACGACCTTTTCGATCTCGGGCAGGGTCTGGGGTTGGATGTAAAGTTCGGGAAGGGAAGAGAAGGTACGGGCCCAGGTGCGGTGAAGATAACTGGTCCGGGCACGGAACGGAATACTGTCAGCAGAGGCTTTGGCGACCTCGTCAGCTATTCTGGGGTCCATTGCCATGGCCGTATATGTGGGTTAAAATATATAATTAATGAGAGAAGAAGATATGAGAAGAGAAATTACAATGCACAAGGTTATATAGGCTTTATACAATGTCACCTTGTAGTCATTCCGTCAGAATCGGGGCCAATGGCTTCAATCATTCGACGAGCGAGCATATTTACCAAAAACAAGTCAAGGGCGGGGCGAGAAAGGAGGGGTATTTTTTTGATCTCTCCTGATTAGTCTAGAGTTTATCCAGGGCCTTACTACATAGGGAATTGGCCAATCACAGGTTTATTATGGATTACATCATCACCCGTCAACTCACATTAAATGATGAACCTTTTCCATCAGATTATGGATAGACAGGAACCACCCAACATCATCAAGATGTGCTGATTTTCATACATCAAATGCAGGCAGCTGCTTTAGAGACATGGGATGCATTCTCTTTATCTCACATTGCATCTTCAATCCATCACACGTCAAGATCCCATCAACCCCC